>SSNR01000002.1:5524617-5556448 GCA_006937965.1 Callopanchax toddi | reverse complement strand
GGGGAGCACGGCTGACAGACAGCAAGAGGAGAACAAGAGGAGGGAAACTGAGGAAATGAGTTTTAGCAGGAAGCAGCTCCCTCAAAGCTCATCTTTAGTAAAGACTAGAAGCTACTGTTTTGGGTGTTTATCTTTTTCACTCTTTCACTTTCCAAAGTATCTCGGGACATTTCGAGGGGCGGAGTATTGACGTTTCGGTCATCCAATCAGAAGCAAGTGCTGTGCATATCATGAATACTAATGAGAATCCTGCTGTTTCAAATTCAGGTGTCAGATGGGAAACTTCTAAAGCTTCTATTATAAGCATCAAAGCTTCTTACTTTATAAAAATTACACAGATAGCATTGAATTACACTAGAGAACAATGCAAAACTATAAAATTACCCAGAAAACCACACCTTTAAAATCATCTAAACCTTAAGTTTTTCCTCATTACTGGGAAAACTGGCTGAGTTAATACAAATGTTGTATTTGCTAACATCAATTATCTATGAAAGTCACATACTAGAATCAGGTAAATACAAAGTCAGATCAAATTAGAACAGTTTTAGCAATTTTTGTGTTGGTTAAGGTTGAGTGGCTGAATCAGGTGTGGCTGGACGCAAAATCATACAGAGTCCAAAACCAATAATCAACGCAAAAGTTAATTATTTTACTTAATTTATTTAATAAAAAAAAAACAAAGATCTTGCTTTTCCAGCTACCACTCAGAGTACATGATGGGGAAAATGTCAGTGACCAGAAATTTGGAGAAAAAAAGAAAAGTTATGAAAACACTTCCATGATCTTATCAGCCTGGAAAAAATAAAGTGTCAAATGTTTTGGAAGTGATGAATAACCTGCAAATGTGTGATGATATTGCTGATGGAGAGACATGCAATGAAATTAAAGCCAGTATTTCAATATTAAATTATTCTGTAAGACAAAAAAGTGAATTTCGAGCTCCATCCTGCATGGACTTCACTGACCAGAACAGATCCATACCGAAAATATTCAGCGAGAAAGGAAAAAACTAGAGGACAATGTAGCTTTAGACCTTTGCACAGCACTGTGAATAGTATCAATCAGTAAAAGTGTCAGACAAAAACTCAACAGCTGCTGAAGGAAACAAAACAATGTTGCTTGGCAACAGGAACATTTTGCTCTTTTCAAAAAGAAATCTTGGCTTTTCTGCCTTCTAAACAAATTACAAAATTGTTGCACATAGAAAATAAGTCAAACTAAAATGTTGTTTAAAAAGAAGAGTAAAAGCTTTTACATTCTGATACACTGCAGGGAGTGCTGTAGGATTGTGCACTGTGTTCTCTTTTTCATATTCATGATCTAATGTTTAGAAACACAGCAGTTACTTGAGAAACTTTAGTGCCCCTGTCTCTTCTTTTTTTTTTTTTGGAGGCCTGAGGTGACCAACATATCGACCCGCACTCTCACAGCTGCTCCCGCAGGCTGCCACCAGTCAGAGTTATTGGATTAGATTTAAGAAAGCCGCAGCATAAGGTCAGCTACTGCCTTGAGTCCTCTTCACACACTTGCAAATCAGACACAGGCCATTCGAGACAATCTGACGGTCTCATCTTCTCTCCCACACATACGGATTAAAATAAATCTACACACACACACACACACACACACACACACACACACACACACACACACACACACACACACACACACACACACACACACTACAGCATTTGCCAAATAAAATCAGAATTGTGTATAATGGGTGATTCTATCTCAAAATCCCATTATGCAGCCAGTGAACAAATCAGATTTGTAGGAAAATTAGATAAATAAAATGTCTCTGCTTTGCTGAATGTGACCTAATGAAGTACTATCAAACCCAAACATAAAGCCACAGAGTGTGTGGAGTCTCCGCTGCTCCAAATTCAGACCTTTTTTAAAGTTTTTTTCTTAAAAAAACAAAAAGGAATTGACATTAAAAACGAACTTCTTCACGGGATGGTAGCCCAATAAGGGCAAACATAAATAATCATTAAAAAAAATTTGAACATGAACTTTAACAGTCCTGTCAAAGCATTTGCCTCCCCTATATGTTTACATTTTTTCTATTTTGTCATTTAAATGTTAGAATGAAACAGTGTTGGTTTGACTCCGGATGGAGCAGGACACACACTTTTGTCTCGTCAGTCTACAGAACGTTTTCTCAAATCTTTGGGATCATCAGGCTGTTTTGGGTCAAGCTGAGACGAGTCTTTGTGTTTGCTTTTGGTCAGCAGATATTTTTGCCTTGATGCCATTTTACCCCCGTCTCTTTCTCAGTGTTGAATCATGAACACTAACCTTAACCCTAACCATGTGTCCTGCAGTGCTTTTGATGTCCTGCGTTCTTTAATCTTGAATTTCTTTAGAACAGATCATGATGTGTTGCTTTTTGACATCGTTTAGCCTACTGAATGTTGTCACAGGGACTACTTATTTCAACAGCTCTGGCAGTAATCACACCTGGGTGTGGCTAATTCAATTAAAATCAGTTTCCACAAATAATGTTATTAATCAATTTTAATTACTTTATCACATAGGGCCAAGTTGATTTGGAAATCTTTTTCTTCCTAAATGAAATCATCATTTGAAAGCATGTATCAGGTTATCTTTATATGACACTGATGTTTGTAGGCTGACCTGTAACATTTAAGTATGACAAAAAAACATAAATCTGTAATGTTTCCATAATTCTATATACATACAAAATGTGTGCAGTGATGGGACACACATAATCAGGATGCTAATATTATTCAGTAATAATCAGTTAGAATATACTTCAAGAAGTAGAAGAGCAGTCACTGAGATTTGTGACTAAATATGTGTAAAGCTGCTGTATTTGTGCTCAGCATGTAAGAATGTGGACATAAAGTCTCAGTTTTAATTCGCTAACAAAGAAACTCCAGTCTGCAGATTTTTTTTTATTGCTGGAACAAAATCAAAGCCAGTGCATGCACTCTTTCCCCTCCCAGTAAGTTTGCTTATTCAGGCAATAAGTGACAGAAATGACAATGTGTGAAATAAAGAGAACGCCATTTATACATTAGTGTGCTTTCCTATAACTTAATCGAAGACCATCTATTGAGCTACAGCCACGAATGTTGAAGGAGAAAAACAACAGATATGTTTACAAAGCATATATATTCAAAGATGTCTTGATTCCATAAAAATGAGGCAGTTTCAAGGACAAGGACATGAACTTTCTAAAAGAAAACAAGAACTTTTTATACACTTGGCACCTCAAGTCAAAGGCTTGACAGGCCTTCACTTTCATTCTTTTCTGTGTTTTCAGTCATTCTACTGCATGATTACATCTTTTTTTAGTATAAGTTGCTGATTTGTTCATAAATTTGAAAGTACTTTTCTAACTTGCAGAGAAAAGTCATGCTTTTCTTTGCAAAGTAATTTTCAAAGAGAAGCAACTGCAATTTTGATTTGATCTACTTATGGCATATGTAACCCTAATACAACAAAACCTTACAGTATGCACAGCCTAATGGAGGGTTATGCTGGGAATATTGCTCTTTTTTTCATTTGTAAGCCCTGGCTGTGTAGTGAAATTGTGTTAGCAACATCAAATGCTAATATTTCATCTTCATACATTCTTAAGATCTTTGTGAAATACACTGGTATGCAATATACTGCTCCGGCATTTGCACACACATATACAACGTAATGCAATGCCTTGGTAATGGTGTGTGACTCCAAAAACTCTCTTTGGGAAAATAACTGGATTTTACCCTCCAATATAATGTCTCTAAGGGGTGCAGAGGGAGATAAATGTGGCAAATATGAACGACTATTTTTAGGTCTTTGGGACTGTTTAGCATTGATACGGTCTAGTGGCTGGGTCACAATGCTTTTTAAAGAATCTCATTTTATTTCCTCCAGTGTGACTTTTAGACTTGTGTCCAGATGTTCCCCTCACTCTGTCACTTGGTTTTAATTATCTTCTTTATAACAAAATACTTCAATTGTGTTTTTCGTTACTTTTACTGGTTGTTGTAACATGAAAAGTGCAGATTGTTTGAGCTACCAGGGTTTCTTTGAAGGAGATTCTACTTCTTCCAGACAAGATATGATCAAATCAGCAAATATTATCAAGCTGTGGTACTTTGCAGCCGCTTCTGGGGGTGATTGTGATGTAGCTGTGGGCTACGGGAGCCTCGGCAGTATCTGATGGTATCTTTTCTCGCCGTGCGCTGGAGAGGGAGAACAGACGGATCGGAGCTGATAGTCTTCAGATGTCTGTCAGATAGGTGCGAAGGCTTTTGTGCCCGAGTGAAACTACGAGAGTGAGTGGTCTGAATGAATCATCTTCGTTTCTGTAAACAATATTTTAATTATTCATTCTCAGTGATGCTCTGCTGTGGGTTAGAACATTTTAAACTAAAGTAGATTTTTAAAGAAATCCTCACACTTTGAAAAACATGGCGGGTTTCCACCATCATGTAAAAGACTGCGTTTATTTTCTTGCTAAACGCTAATGCTGTGTGCTTTGCCTGGCTGATGTTTAATTCTGTCTGTTGACTTTAAAAGCTTTTTATATTACAGCTTTGGATGTTTTAAGGAAAAGGAGAATGATGAAAACGGCGTTCTCTTTAGCTGCTTGTATCTAAAATTGATTGAACCTCTCGACACATCCCATCACGCTGCTGGTCCGACTGACTTGCATTGTTTAAATGTTCCCACAAATACATAAATAATGGATCTGAATCAAAATCTCATTATGACTTCTGAGATTGAAAAGGATATTACCACTATTAACTATTGATCCGCGTTATACACCTACGATCTGTCGTGTTTTGAAGGTTATTTTTCTATATTTTCTAAATTATTTGGACTTTTAGCTTCTGTTATGTTTTCACTCAAAGTCAAATCAGATGCTTTGTATCATAATCTCTGTAAAACCAAGGGTTTCAAAGCTTTGTTTCAAACTGTTAACGTTTCTTTTACCTCTTATTTTTATCAAAATGTATTTCATTTTCCAACCAAACTCTTTGAGCGTTTGGGAACCGAGGAGACCAACTGCTGTGGATTTGAAGGTAAGAAATATATATAATGTTTTCTTATTTGATATTTTCAACCACTCCAGTTTTTTTCTCAAACTATATTTTGTAATTCACAAGGTGCCACATGTTTTCGGTGACAGTCAGTCAGTTTAGCACTTCTGCTACTAAAAACTCACGCTGCTGTATGTTCACTCATATAATACCTGAAACTATACCGTCTTGATGGCAGCATATGTTTAACCTGAACCTCCATCTGTCTGTCAACATAATGTCTACTGATATTCATGTTATCAAAGTCACAAACGCATCATACAATCTGGGATGCTGGCTGTTACACTGTAACGTTAACGTCACATCAAGTCAAAAAGTATTTCTTTTAGTCTTAAGTTTGCAGAATTTTATAATAAATAAAATCAAACATAAACAATTGTCTACAATCCTCCTCTTGTTGTCCTTTTATTTTTTGTACAGGAATAAATGTTGGTGATGAAAGAAAACAAAAAAGCTTCCAGGAGACGTAGAGCTGTGATGTTATAGGCAAGATTCTGAAAATCGTCATAAAGCAAAGAACATCTAGAAGTGTAAACATACTGTTGGTGATTTATTTTGTGGATTGTTGTCAGGATTGTATTCCAGAAACTCTTCTACTTCCACCTGATGATGATTTTGAGGAGGTGTTCACTCCACTGTATTCGAAATGGAGCAAACACCTCCTCAACGGGGTAGAAGGAGGTGTGTCACAGACAGAGGAAGATAAGCACAGCTTATAAGTTTCTCTCTCCTTGACTCGGATGAGCAGCGAAACGTCTTCAAAGAACCAAATAAGTCCAGTTGCCTTTATTTAAAACCCTTTTTTGGATGATCATGACCTGGATGACTGAGAACCTTCACCAGCATGCTTACTGGATCTGTTACCCCTCTGTCTCGACCTTAGATAAGCAGAAAAGGTCATGTTGTTCTCGTAAAAGTCCGATGGAATGCGATTCGCCCATTCAGACTGAGGTCGCTTTGAAAAACATCAGATACGTATCTGATTTAGGGTAACATCAACAAAACTTTGGTCAGATTTGAAAAAAAAAATCTGATTTTGGCAAAAAATAAAAACTAAACTAAAATTTGGGTCACTTTAGCCTGCAATGTGCAGATCGTAGTTTAACGCTGCCCACAATGCCCAACTAGATGCACAACTCTCTTCTTGCTGCACCAAAAAGTTTCTGCAGATCTTGATTTATTTTTGTATTTTAAACTTTTTAAATGTTTGCTTTGTTTTGTTTCCACAATTTCACCTGTTTTGTCCTTTGCTGCAAAGGTTATACAACTGAATAGTGGCTGTAAGGTGTTTTTTTTTTTTTTTCATTTTTGTTACTCCGCCACACATCAGGCTTTAATGACTCTTTTTCACTTATGTGTTCAGTCGGATCCTGGACCATAAAAACAATAACACATCACAAGGCAGCCCAGTTAAACTGAAGATTAAAGTCTGTGCTGCTCCTGGCGGACTGCTTTGAAAGCTTATTTACCAACCTGGACAGTTAAGCGTCTGATCACAGTTCTGTCTTAATGCCTGCGGGAGCGTCAAGTTCTGCAAGTAAAATTGAAAACAAACAGAAGCGCAGCCGGTTCAGTCCAATAATGACCAAAGCAGTCTACCAGGAGCAGCACCAATTAGTGCAGCACCTCAAACCAGCAGACGTGATTATAATCAGAAACTTATAATTCACCAACAGGACTTGCAGTTTATTCCTGAAAGGAAGATTTGGGTTTTTTTGAAAAGTCTTTTGTGTAAAAGGCAAAAAAAAAAACAAAAACAAAAAACGACTTAAAATTGCAGATAGCTTTCTGATCAGCCACTGTTTGGAGAAATAGTGTATATACTGAGTTTATTGCTTGTTTGAGTGCAGCTGAAATCAAATATTATTATTGTTCTCAACTCCTTGATAGCAGTAAATGAATTCACACTGCTGTAAATTCAGTATTAATTGGGTTTTTAAGCAGAGACGTTGGTTCCTGCAGGGCTTCAGCCATGGATGAACTGAGTGCTACATGGTATAATTTTTAACAGTATGAGGTGAATTTCTTAATCTAAGGTTTTACCTTAGTCTTTGTTTTTTTTTTTTCTCTCTTTCTTTTTCATGTTTATAAAAGCCCATCTAGAGACAAATGCTGCATATTACCTAAGGCTAAAAGCATCTTGCTACAAATATGGGGCTGTGGTTTTTACAGTTTGTCTATGTTTTTGTATCTGTCCCTATTAAATAAACCAATAAATAAATAAACGTGCTCATAAATAAGCCTAGAACTCAACGTTCTGACTCTATTAGCTCAATTATTCAATTATTGTTCACATAATTAACATTGGCTTGTTGGTTCAGGTCAATTTACTTTGATTTTATTTTGAATATTTACATAAATGTCATCAGACTCTATTCTTCAGTTTGGAAATTTTCAAACATTTTATTCAAGAGAAAAGAGGGAAAGTCCATGAACTGTTCCATTCAAATGAATATGAATACATCTCTGGATCTTAACAGCTCTACCTGCAGCTTATTGTCCACCATCTGATTAATGGGGTTATTATAACTCAATGAGGACATCTGATAAACAATTTTCAATCTAAGATGGACCGTCTCCATGTCGTCTTTATTATCAACGATAAGAATCATCATTAACGTGTTCTGGATCAGCGCCTCTCAACTGGTCTGGCTTTGGGACTGACCATTCCCCCTTAATAAAAAGCCATGACCCAAACTGAAGTAAAATGTTGAACTTCTTGAATTTATTTAAAGAAATGATTACAGCACACCAAAAAAAAAAACAACAAAAAAATATGATTAACTACCATCAAGTGGTGGCGCTAGAGAGGGAAATATTTGTGTTTCCCTTAATTTAGCTGAATTTTAAATAAAACAGACACATCATCCACATTCTAAAAGCAGCATTAGAGAGAGGAACAGTGGACACACTGGTGGAGTGGTGGTTAGCACCGTTGTCTCTAATGGACTGGAGACCTGACCTGCACCCTGGTGCTGGCCGGTAAATGGTCCACTCCTCTTTCCACCCTGAGCAAGACAAAGTGGAAAATGAACGAATGGATGGGAGCAAATAGAAGAGGAAGAAACTGGGTTGAAGTCCAGACGGTTTAAACACAGATGATACGCAATCGATTTTGGCATCCAGTCCTTTTTTCTCTCTGATCTCTCCAAACTGATAAATGTATGTTTGGCAGGTGTGTTGATTTCAAGCCAGGGCCCGAGGCTCACTCCAACAAAGCTAAGAAAACACTCCAGCGAAAGTTGAGTTGGATCTGAAGGAATGTGATTAAAACTACAGCAGGCAGAGGAGCTGCTCTGGATTTTCAAGCTGCCTTTGAGTTTCTTTAATTTCTCTTTAACACGTTTTAGGTGTTTGTTAATTATTTGTCTAGAACTAAATATCCTTTATACACTCAAAAAACAGATTCAGGTCGTTCTTTCAAAGAATATATATACATTTTGTCAGTTGTCCATAAATAAAATTAATACACACCAAATTAATTCGATTTTCTTTGTATGGACTAAAAATTATTCTAAACCATCAGAGGCTGATTCTGAACACAAAATAAATGAGTTTGTTTGGGCACTGGGGGGAGGAGGAGCACACTTTTGCACATTCACATTTGTACACAAAGAAAAAAAATTCAATTAAGCTGAAACATTTTTTTTTATTTCACTCCATGTAAATGTAGCACTTTAGCTTTACAATAATTATTATTTGTCTGGTGAACCTAAAATATTTTCTTTCAAAATGGGATTTGTTACAATAACACAAAACTATTGAGTTGCACAACGGTCCACCCTCTTTGAACATTTTGCACTCTCACGACCTCCAAAGTCCTTATCCAATGTCTGTATCACACAGAAGACAACAGACATCGGATAAGAGAGGCCAACTAAAAATGTTCACATCTTGTTAATGTGATTTTTTTTCCTTTTAAAGGTATTAAAGAAATTGTGTTTGACTGACTCAATATATTTACATTGTCATGATGTATATAGATTTGATTGAACCAACATATTTGTATTATGTGGAAAACCTGCCATCAATCAAATTGAGTTCATCCAATGAAAATTTTTTTTGAGTGTATCTAGTTCCTGGCTGAACTTTTAATTTTATTTCATGATCTACTCGCAGCAAACAGCTAGTTGTGCTTGTACAGTCTTTTAAAACCTGACACATCACAGACATTTGTAATGTTTAAAACACGATGCATGGCCTGAGTTCTGCATGCTGGGCTAAGTGTTCAGTGAATCGGTTACTCTTTCTCTATTCATTGCAACTGTGTTGTTTTTATTATAATTTTATCCACCATGAAAACTTGCCCGCAGGGATAAATGAAGTTTATTGGATTGAATTAAATTGAATTGAAATGGCCCCGCGATGGCTGGAGTGAACTCCAATGAGTCTCTAATTTGATACACAGCTCAGACAAACCTTTGTTAAATGAAAAAAACAAAAATAGTGATGTCAATGGTGTCCTACTACTCTGAATCTCTGCAAACTCTAGTCCTAATTAATATTTTACATGCTGTGCTGTCATAGCTGTTAGTTTTTTGTGTTTATTTTGTTTTTTTTAATTCAAATTCCTGCTTTTCTCCCTTTTCCCCACTTTGATCAGTCGTTGCATCCCATCTCGCAACCTCCTGCTTGATATTTTGCATCTGCTTCTGCTTTTTCTTATTGTTGTACCTAGAAGTCATTTATTGCATTTGTTTTGCACGAGTGTTTTTAATTTGATCGACTTCCGTGAGTCATTTTAAATAAAGGGGATTAAAAATATATGCAGTCTCTTAAAAAAAATGTCCAGACTGTCTTTGGTCTAGCGCTGCGTCCACCCTGAGGGACCACAGTAGGGGGGGATAAAAGCATCTCTATAGTTTTTTACAGCTTCCCATAAGAATAAAGAATGTGTTTGATGACTCAGGCTGTATGAATACCTTATGCAGTCCATGATGCTGATATGGTATCAGCTTAAAAGCTGGAAAAAAAGAGCAAGAGGGGAAAAAAACATACCCAAGGTGACAATATAGGATCAGCTTCAAAGTGGCACTCTTCTACTCTTCTGTTTTGAAATGAGACATTGTCCGGAGGGCTGGAAAAACCCCTGCTTTGAAACTGTTCTCCCTTACAGCCTGCTGATGGGGAATGAGGAACTCTCCAAAGTGCTGATTTTGGATCAGTTGTGAATCAGTTGTTTTATGGGGGAGCTGTCCGTGTTGCTGAATTAGGATCAGCGCTGAAGCTGCCTCCTCTTTTACAGTTTTCACCTGGAAAATAACAGGTCATAGTGGCTGATTCTGAATCAGATCTGATCTTTATTTATTTTATTTCCTTGAACTGGTTTGTGCTTGAACAGAGATATTGCAAATACTTTGTGTCACATAAACTTGATTTGAAATGATGCATTCTCACATACTTGCACTATTGTAAATGGGATTTGTGTGTGCAGGTGTGTGGGTGTTTTCTTGGCTTGCTTGTTTTAACTATTAAATTTTCTACCATTATTCCAATGTGTAAAAAACAGCAAGAAAGAGATCAAAAAAAGCACGAGAATAAACAATAAATGCATGCATATTACCCATGTGAACAATGTTCCCTAATGCAGAATTTGAAATAAACCCTGGATTTCTCTTCTAAACCAAATGTGTCAGTCACTCTAAAAGCTTCTTCTCTTTCTTGTCCTCTGTGGGAAACGAGGAGTTTATCATCATGTTTATTTGGCAGCAGCCCAAATCATTTTAAAATATTCATGCGGAGATGATTTAGATTGTTGAACTATGAGTACGAGCTGTAATAAACCAGATCGTTTTGTTGAGACAACATTTTTCAAGGCAACTAGGTCTCGTTCCATTGGCTGAAATCCTTAAGCTGATTGGTTTGAGAAAAAAGGGGAAAAATATGATCAGGGGAAAAATGAAACGAGTGGAGAGGTGTTAAAACGTCTTCCTTCTGCTACCTTTTGGCAACGCTGCACCATCTTCGTTTTAAATAAAGTAATAAGAGGTAAATCAAGTTAACATCATGGGTAAATCATAGGTCTATTGCCTGATTCCAACCCAGTCCTAATTTTTTACTCTTTTTGTTCTTTCCCACCATCTCTTTCTCATTGGCACATATTGATCCGCTGGTCACACCTTGAAGTACTTTATCTACAGATATTTATGTTTGTAGCTGCGGGCCTCCAGTTCCCATTACGGGTCTGAGAAATAGGCTCGGGCAGTGTTTCAACACCTTGCTGCTGACGAATATTTTAAAATTCAAGAGACCTGCTCTTAGTCAGCACTTCCACCCCCAGAAGTGGCTATGTAAAATGACCCGGGGAAGCCAGGATGCTGAGACGTATTGTAAAAGCTTAAGTATGGAGGGGGGATTTGATTGCAAAATGTAGGAATTTTATATGATCTTTTAGGGAATATGTCTTTTGAACCAAAGCCAATGTTGGAGTTTTAAAATTGCAATCTGTTTCCTTATTTACAGTATGTGATTAAAAACAAAAATTCTAGCAAACAAAAAAAAATGTCTGTGACGTGATCAAATTTAGGAGTGCTGGAGACATTAATTAGTCAAAAATAAATTTAAGATCCAACACCAGCCACTGAATAATTAATCATGTAAATAAATAAAATCTACACCAACATGGAGCTGCTGTGAACCTGTAAATCACAACGCTCTTATCTGAGATTAACATCACATCAAAATCTCTGCTTTTTTTTTTTTTTTACTTCACCCCCCTCGTTGTCCCTCTCTGACTCCTAAAAACGGCCTCCTTTTTCTCCAAATCTCTCTTCTTCTGTTAGCACCTCCCTGTATGCAGCTTATGCCCACTAGCTTTTAAATCCTTGTTGGTACATCAGCTTCCTAACCTTCCTAACCTCGCTGACTGAGCCTCAGAGACTCTGTGTGATGGTGGATAATCTGCAGCAGGACTCCCTCCCTCCATCTTTGTCTCAGCTTCTCTCTCCCTCGGCTTTGTTCTTGTCCCTTGTCCCTCACTGTGTGTTTCACAGCAACAAACACACACACACAATCGCACAATGATTAACAGGTGAACTACTTCAGCAAAGCAGGCATACTTGACATTTCAACTTTCTGCAATACCCAAAGAAAATTCATCTGAATACCACGTTCAGACAATATATCATCCTCCACCAGCTAAAGTGACTATTTCCTTTTAGTTTGGGTGTTTTTAAAACACTTGCAGGCTATAAAAACCCTGCTGAATACCACCGCGTATTTACCCCTGATAGTTAACAATGACTGAACAGTGTGCTTCAAACACTGAAAGGAAAATCACAATCTGATCTTCCGTCTGAACTTTCCTCCACTGAATGCCTTGTGGACTTGAGGAATGTCTCTAAATGACAAGACAGAAGTTTAGAACAAAGCTGACAGCCAGGCGTGAAAGCATCCCAGCTCTAAACGCCTCTGATCCAGCCTTTCTTTTCTTTTCTTTTTTTTTCTTTTGGACTCAACAAAGACAAACAACTGTGAGCTTGTAATGAAACGATGCACAATTTACCCCACATGTCAGACTCACCGGGGGTCGTCTCACACACCTGACGTTAATTCATTTCTAGGATAAACAATAAGTTTACGTCGCCTTTGGGCATCAGGGAGAGGATGCGTCATGGATCAAAACAAAACGTGCCTTATTTTTAAAATTAATATTTCCAATTATGACTCCAGTGATGCCCCCCCCCCCCCTTCCATCCCTTACCCTGCCTCGTCCACTTCACTCCCCTCCGCCGCCACCAGGGGCTTTCCACACCACGTTGTGCAGACGGCAGCAGGTTTAATGTTTTTTTTTTTTTTTTACCTTGTCTCTTCTCTCTGCGCTCCTCGGAGCGGAGACTCCAGATGAGCTGCGCGGTGGCAGACAGGGCGCACAGAACGCCTGTCCCTCTGATTTTCCCCTCACAGGAAGTCGTTTAGGGTGGATTCCAGGAGGAGCGAAGAGTTAATCACAGACCACTTCGCCCCTCCGCCAACTGTCAAGGCGAAAGCGTTTGTTTCCTGGGAGATTTTAAAGGTAGGACTTTCTTTTTCTATTTTTTTTTAGGATGTTTTAATTATGGGAAAGTTCACTGTGCGCTGGCATCCTCTCGGTAACATGCATCTGGACTTGCACTGAGGCTTTCGGTGCTTTTCTCTGATGAATTTTTTTTTGCGTGCAGAGGGAAGATTTAGAGCAGAAGCTTTAATGTTCAGCGAATTGCTTAAATTTGGACTTGCGCTTCAATCTACTGACCTATGAGTGTGTTTAACGTTTTATCTCGTCTTTATTATCTTTATTTTAAGGCAGAATTTCGATACTCATAATAACTTGTTGCCACTTGCAACACAATCATTAAAGCATTTGCAAACAGATGTGCATAAAGCTGCAAATGCACCTCAGAATTCCCTTGCAAACAATTTTAATATTAGCAACAAAATAAGTGTAATTTTCTAACAACATCCCAGCAGTTAGATTTGGTGTGTGCATACATTTTCAGGCGGCATGACTGCAAACAATTACATGCATCAAAGGCATTAATGTGCTGCCATCTGTAATAATAAATATGTGCACATATATAGGCTGGGTTTTTACTAAAAGCAACACTGGATGTGTTTGTGCACTGCAAGTGAAATTACAGGGGTGTGAAATGAGCGCACACCTCCTGCTTTCTGAGGACTGCAGCCACTTGATGCGCCAACAGGATGCATTTGGGGAAGTTGGACGGCTGCCACTGTGCTCTAAAGCCACGCAGTTCAGTGGGCGCTGACTTAAAAGCATAGAGTGTTATCAGGAGACAATAGGACTGGCTGGCTTTATTATCTCATGGGGATTTTTTTTAATTATTTTATTTTGCAGAGAATAAAAGCTGCATACATTTATTCCCTCCCCTCTCCTTTTATTCATATTTCCAGCAAGACACTATAATTATTTTTGCCTTCAAGTGGAACTAATGGGCATTCACAGATCAAATTAGCCTCGGCAGCAATTTCTGTCCCACAGTTGTCGAACACTTTTTTCCCCCCTTCCTGGACAAGATGGGGGGAAAAAAATCTGTGCAAGAAATTTCATCTCAGCAGCTTTTAAGATTCTGCTTCTCCCCTTCTTAACCTTTCGTTGAGTTTTCTTGCCTTTGGTTTTCCTTTTTGAGTCGACCCGTGTTACTCATCCACACCAACTATTTCTAGACTTGACATTTAGATTTTCTTAAACAACATTTGACATTTGTTAGGCTCGTAAAATATTCCCTGGTGAAACGTGTAAATTGTGGATTGTGTACGGCAGAAAAAAAAGAAGAAAATTCAAATCATGTTTGCCAGAGACACTCATACGTTCTCCGCTACATGATTGAGCAAATCTTTTCCATGCCAGGTTAATATTTGTTTTCCGTGGGGAAGTAGACCATCTTTGTGTGTCTGCAGGAAACACAATCTGTTCACTACAGAAGTACTAGTGTGTTTGTGTATATAGAACAGTACACGTTGTGAGATTACAATACACGCTAAGCTCGGATGTTACTCGGTGACCTTGACTGATGTTGGAGTAGTTTAAGTTTAGTCTCTGAGGAGATCTGTGTCTGTGGACCTGTGTGCATCTGGATGGTGTGTGTTTATGAGACCTCTGGCATGCGTCCGTTTACCACTTATCCTGAGCTAATTGGTGCTTGTGAGAGGGAGAGAGAAACGCCCGTTACCCCAACAACCAATCAATGACTTTAATTTTCCAATTAGACGCTGATCTGTACAGGAATCCGTCAAACAGACAAGAACTCTTGGTGAGGATCGTGAACTTTATTGACTTTGTGTTTGGAAAATTGATTTGTGAGGTTGCACTATATGAAAATCAATTGGTGTAGATATTAGACAGAACTTAAAGTGAAATTCAATTATCTCTCCAATCTTTGTTTTTTTTTTAATACTAATGTTTGATCTCTGTAGAATTTAGCTTGGTTGAAGGGATTTTTCTGAATTTAGCTGCAGGGCACGTGTCTGTGTTTTACACCACTTTGATAGCTTCTCTGTTGACTTAACCTTGTTGAAATCCTTTGTGAACCAAAGCTTTAAGATCTCGGAGTTCTGTCTTAAGTGGGCTTTTATGCACAAAAACACGGATAATCCACTTTAAAACCTGATACCTTGTGATGCAGACTTCTTCTCTTTGGCTCTGACTCAGTGAGACATTTATCTTTCGGGGTGGTCCTTCAAAGCAGGTCTGCGGTGGTGGAGCCTCCATTGATGAAGCTTCTGGGGACTTTAAAAAGAGGCCTGCCCACTCTCTTTCCTGAGCAGGTTTTACAATGTGGGGACTAACTGTCCTGCTGGGGGTGCTTTCTTTGCAAAAATGTTTTTTATGCAAGGAGTACGTGTCAAAATAACGTCTACTAAAAAATCTACTGTGCAGAACTTTACACTGGCAGTGGTTAAATTATTAACACAAACATTGGTAATCCCCAAGTTTTGAATAGGTTATTATATTTTTAAGCCATTGTTTGTCCATTACAGACATGTATCTGCTCTGCATCCACTCCTCATTTATTCAGCTGGTGGTCTAACTAGCGTGTACATTACAAGGGCCATGTAGCAGTAACCCAGATGGCAGACTGGGCTGATTGTGATTTATGTACCAAAAGTGAATGCATTACTGTTGGGTTCTCGAGTCTGTGCCAAGTCCAGCCAGGCATTTTCACACATTTTCTAACGCTCACAAATCATAAATACACCGAATAAAAGCTTACATACACAAAAACAACTACGTGAGCATACAGTAAAAAGATGCATCGCTCACTTTCTCCTCTTTTCTTCAACCCCTCCCCTCTTCAACATCTCCTTTTTTTTACCTTCACTTTTTTTTCCTTTTCCTTGTCATACACAGTCACACACAGCCACCATGAAAAATTGCTTAGATGAAACAGTCCACCGTTGTGAGACATTGATTACCGTTTACCAAGCTGGCACATAAATGTGGTGTTAAAGGAGCGATGGCTTGGGTGGACGTAGGAGCGGAGAAGGAGAGAAGAAATGAGAACCTGCAGGAAGGAGAACGAGGGTGATGGACTGCCATGATGTGGCAGTTAAGATGAAATGTACAGGGGGGTAAACCTGGGGATTTTTATGGCTAACGGAGAAGGGAGCTATTAGGCCGGCTAATTGATCTGGATTTGTGGTAACGTGACCGGTTCATTTTCCAGCTTATCATACAGTCTCCCTCCCTCGCTCTTACTCGATCTCAAACACACACTCGCACATAAAAAAAAACACACACATTTTCACAGTCACACTCCTCACAGCTCACACCTGCTGCCTTGTCGGCGGTCAGAGACGGTCAGCCCTTAGTCACTTTATTACCCCCTAGGGCAGAGACTGCATCAGCCATATTAGTGCTGTGGCTGTGTGATGGAATCACCAGGTGGGAGGAGATGAGGAGCTGAGGGTTGTGGACAGGAGCTACAGTGGATTTTCCAGCCCTGTTTGCACCTGATTTGAAGAAGAGGGTTACAGGCAACGCTTTGATTTAAAAATATTTGAGCGCTTTATCTTTACTGTGAAAACTCCAAGCTTTTTTTTTTTTGATGGGTTCTCTTTTAACGAGACAGTTGTCTTGTGGCTACGTTGGAGCAAGATAACAAGGCTGGCTCTGAACATAGTTTTAGAGACGCACATGCTAGTTCTCCAAACTTTTACTACTTTCTAATTTAATTTAAACCAATCAGCAATGAGAATTTGTGTACTTTTGTAGGATTTTTTTTCTTTCCTTTTCTTTAATTTAAATAAAACATATCTTGTTTTTTTATTATTATGACTATTTAGGTGTCAGCAAAAAAAAAAAAAAAAAAGCATCATTTAAATGTTTTAACAGAAAAACAGTCTGAAATATGTAGAGATGCAGCGATACCTCTTTTTTCAAATCGATACAATACTGATACTTGGATCAGATTATTTGCCGATACCGAGAACTAATACCGATACTTCAACCGCATAAATAAATGTAATGAATTAGAAGACAGGTTATATTTCCTTCTCTGCTTGTTACAGCAAATGAGGGTGAATTAGATAAAAAATAAATTTTTAATAGAAATGATCACAAAACTATGAAAAATAAACATTTTCTGTGAAATTATTGCACAGTTTTCCACTCCTAACCGCATTGTTCCTCTTTAGCTCAACAGCTCCCTCTAGCCCAAATACAGAAAACTACAACAGAACTGACAAATCAATCAAGCCACCTTCTGACCGCTGTCAAAGCAATTGCATTGTTATCAGTTAACTTTAGCAACTACGAGTACATGGTATCGGCATCGGCCCAATACCGATATCGGTATCGTATCGGTGCATCCCTAGAAATATGTTAAGTGTAAACATGAGTCCATATTGATAAGACTTCAGTACAAATACATGCCCTTTACTGTATTTTGATTTAATATATAAAATGTATGCTTGAATTGTTTCATACTTTTGAAAACAGCATAAAGGTCAATTAGATGCATTTTTGAACATTCGAAATGTTCATTCAACTTTAGGAGTTTCATAATAATTGTAATTTTCAACCCAACCAAAACAAAGAAATAGCGACGAGAGGAAAGAAAGAACACTAACAAGAAACAGACATCTGCTGAGTCCATCTGTCCTTTTGATGCAGTGAAATCTGTTGATATGGGAGCATTCTCCAAAGCCATTTAAAGCCAATGTAGTGCAATTGAGTAGAAATATCAGACAAAAACGAAAGAAATACATGCTTTCAAGTGTGCATGCATTCAAAAGCAAATCGTTTCTTCTGGCATGGAGATGAAAAGACTTCTAGGCATGTCTGGGTGATTTCCGTGTTGTGGAAAATGACATTGGTTTTGTACGGTTGCATGATGTAAGATCAAATGACAAAAATAAGTACATTTCATGGAGATTTTAAAAACAAAACCTTATTGTTTGCTTCAGAAACTTGCATGCTTGTAAGTGGTACAGCTGAAAAACATGCACATACACTTTGAAATGCAATGACTAGACCTACTCAATGCAGTGATACATATTGCAGCTGATGCTTAAACATTATTAATAGTTATGGGGAATTTTTTTCTTCAGTTTTCCGTTTCTCTGGTGTGCTTTAAAAAGTGCATGTTTTTTTACCTGGAGGCAGGGTTTCATCTCTGATCATGGGATCCAGGTGTATGCAATCTGCGTTCGTAGCTGTTCTGCAGGTTGATGTTTGTGCCTCCTGCACCGGAGTGGGAAGAACAACTGCTTTGTAAACAGGCAGTTCTTCACCTGGATGTCACGGTTCACAAAGACTCTTCCTCTGAGTCTGGCATAACCCCACTGGCAGAGCTTTTGCGCTGGTGTATTTCTGCATCAGTGTCGGATTTAGAGGGATGAAGGCTGCCAAGGTAGGGAGAGTCATCCGCGTTTTGAGGTTGATGCATTTGATATGTATTGAGACACGCTAATGCAGTGAGTCACTACATGCATGCGTGCCCATGCACTCATGTATACACACAGATATCCGGCTTTTTATATCGCAGAGATTAAAACGAACAAAGGATTACAAGTGATGCGAAAAAGACAAAAACTTATTATAATGTTCTTAGATTTATGTGAGTAAATAGTGCAAGTGGAAGCACTGGGATCATTTTAAAAAAGTAAACCGTCTCCAGTCAGCACTAGCTCGTTTTTATTATCTGCTCAGCGAGTTACTGCAGTAAATATCAGTTTCATTCAGTTTGACAGGGACTGTCATGTTTTTTTTAGCCTTGCGTCTTATCTCCAATTATCTACAAGCATCATGCTGTGACATTTTTGTGGACTAAAGATGCTCATTGACGACGAGTGCCTGTGAAATTAGATTTATGATGGGCTGTCAAAGTCAAAGGCTTGCAGAATGAGTCAGGTGGAGGCGCGACTGGAAGGAGCTCTCTGCGTAGTTTGGACGGCCCGTAAACTAGACCATGAAAAGCCTAATGAGTGCTCACCTAATCAGCTTACTTAGTCCAGTGACTTGAATGCAGAACTGAGAATAAAATGAATATAACATCATTTCATATTTGAATATTGTCTACGCTTTATTGGCTTTATGAACTTGTCCAGTAAAAACTCACTGTTATGTAATAAAAACTGCTGTTTAGAACAAAAACAATCCACACTCTGGTGTTTCCTCCCACCACCCCAGTAACCTGTCATTGTTCTCTTGCTCGTTGTGCCGATTAGACGTAGCAGATTTTCTGTGGACGTGAAAATGAGTGTGAATGTTTCCTGTCTGTGTCGATCCATCAGCGAACTGGCATCTTGTCAAGGGTGTTTTCCTGTTTGCTGTGGCCTATGATCTACGTTGAGATTGGCTCCGGCGTCCTCTGACCCTGAGTGGGAATAAGTGGATAGCACAATGGATGAATGACGAATTCCAGTTCAGAATTTGTTTCTTTTTTAAAATAAATAAATAAATAAATACCCACAAAAAGCTGTTCATTCAGTGTCTGGTAATGCAACCTAGCAACAGTCAGTTGGCTTTCATCAGTGGCTCTTACAAGTTTTGTTTACTTCTTTTTGTTTTGCTGTGTTTTTTTGCCCAATCTGCTCATCTCTTTTTGACAAGATCATAACCGTGTGGCTGATTAATGATTTCTGCAAGTTTGTGCACGCAGTGAAATGATTATAAAACCATGTGCAGATGAGTGCTGATGCAGTCATTTATAACATATAATAAATATAAGTTTCTAAAAATACCATACGCATCAAAAACATTCTTACTTAATACTTATTTAATTTGAACCAAAATTTCATCTGATGGAAAACTGTATGTGGTCGGGACCAGCGGGGCTGAACATCAAAACAATCTGATCCACATTTCTACTCAAGACCTGAACCACTTAGGATCATCCAAACCTAACCATGTATTTCTTATATTTTTATTTGTTTGTGTGGTAGAAAATAGAACTTCCTCTATCTTGTTGTGTGGTTGTTGGTGCAGATCAACATTGTCCTGTAGCAACATAGCAGTTAAACATCATTACATGAGTTTATATTCCAACCCAGATGAAATGCATTGAGTGTAGGGCTGCAAGAAGGTTGGAGGCTTCGCTCTAAATTTTGGTGTTTCTTGTGGAGTTTGCATGTTTCCTCCATGGATGTGTTGTTATTCTTAATATCATGGTTTCCTCGCATAGCTCAAAAACATGAATGTTCAGGTGAATTTTGACTTGGATGTAGAGTAAGTGGTGTGTGTGAGAAAGAACGGTTGTGTGTCTTTGTGACGGTCCTGTCATACCCTGGTGATCTACCCACAGGGGTAAATGGACTATTCTATAAATGCGGTCCATTTACCTCTGCTAATGCTCTTGACTCTTGGGATGGGCACAGTCTGTCTGCAGTCCCAAGTGTGAGAAAATATAGTCATGGTTCTGAAGTCATGTCCTGAAAATTTGCAACTTTTTTTGTGTTTCTTCATATATTATATTGTCAGGCATTTACTGCAGATGTCATAAATACAGTAGAACTTATAAAGAATAAATTCTGCTGGATTTGGCTGAAGACAATAAACTTCTTTGTGCAGATCAAGCTGCTTCTGCAGTATCATCAGTACAGTCCTGTAAGGCAGTTTATCTGGAAGCCCTATGTGTCTGTCACACTGCCTCCATGAGCTGGTGTCATGTTCAAGCTTTGACCATTCTATCATTTTTGTTGATGGTTTCTTCTGTCCAACAGCTCCTGTTTCAAATGTTCTCTGGCCTTTTAATATGTTTACTTCTAAAGTCTAATGGGGTCTTTCTTTGCTTGGAGCTTATAAAAGGTTGTTGCACTTCATGAACTTTGCATATGTGCTCAGGAGAAGTCATGTCTCTATGGTGGACATGGATAATGATGAACTCTACTTGGTTTGATGTTGTGAAAGGTCATTTCTCTTACCGTGGAGAGGGTGATGTGGTCTTTCAACATTGCTGGTTCCTCTGTATGTCGAGGCGTTTTCATGTTCCAGAATTCAAGACAAGTGAAATTTTTCCCCTTCAGAATCTAAACCTACTGATTTGACCAGTTCTGTTGTTCCTTTTTTATTATTTCCCTTTTTTTTTTCCAAGAAATTTCACATTTCATTAAACATTCTTTCCTGTAGTTTGGGTTATCTGAATAACTTTGAAATGCAAATTTTACTCTTAATCTCAGGAACATTTTAGTAGCAGACTGTATATATTCTGTAGATTGAGAGATTTAGCTAGTCATACTGGTATAAATGGATATCCTCCTGAAATAAAATAAAACTAGATTACCAAAAAGCACTTCTGCCATATATAGGATGATGTGATCTTTAACCACCTTTGGTTTCTCCGTATGTTGTTGGCATTTAATTTACCTGAATTCCCCACAATATTATTTTTAGCATGAACCAAAATACTGATTTGACCAGTTCCAATTTATATCTGATGGTTTTATTACATTTTTATTGCCAAAGAAAGTCAATTTCAGTCTTTCAATCTCTTTCATCCAAAAGTGACCTCATTACTGTGATTTAGGAAGTTGCCACTTGCAATGTAGAGCATGAATATTGTTGCTGTTTTGAGCATTTAAAGAAATGTCTCTGTGTACCTGTTGCATTGTTTGACAAACATTTTCTGTCATGCCACAAATAAAGTTGGAGAATCCACCTGAGACAAACAAGCTGTGCAATGAGTCATAAAACGCTAAATTATACTAAATCTTGCACCGTTTTAAACCATAACAATAGTATCCTAGGTAAAAAGAGCAAGATGTGTGTGGTAAATGGGAGCTTCAAAAAATGTGTCTGCAGTCAGCATGGATATCATTTCCTCCAGGCAAAGTAATAACACTTATTACAGACCTTTTAGGGACTCCTTCAGAGTGGAACTAAGTTGTTTCCCAGCGTGACACTGCTTGCACAGTTACAGTTGAAAATTTGAAGAAACATTCTTAAATCAATCTGTTTTAGTGATACTGAGCCCTCGGGATTGAAGACAGATTGTCAGGTGTAGCATATAAAAGCCATTAAAAAAAAAGTAATATGATGCAAAAATTTCAAGTTGAATGCTCAGTAGCAGTTTCCTCTAAGGAAATTGTCAGACGTTTGAATGGTCTATGAATAAGTGCATGTTTTGGTTTTATAAAATACCTTTTTTGATGCTGTTTTCTCTTACCACCACCCACAAGCTACCATAAACAAACTCCAAAAAAGGAAGCACATTTTAAGTTTTTATGTGTTTGCTGAATTATGCATTGGGAGTACACTCCTGGGGATAGATGTTCATTCTTACTAATGGTATTAGCCTTTGCTGGGTAAAGCATGTTTACACTCTCACAGGAACAAAATAGACACCCCCCCCTCCCACATAAACACCAACATGGACACGCGTGAGCAGATGAGCATGATTACATATGTCAATACCAAATATTCATGTTACTATAATAACGCTGGGTGAATGGGGGAAAAAAAAGTTTTTCCATCATGAAAACATTTTCCGCTCGGGTAAACATTTTGGAAGTTCACAGTGGATAAGTCAGAACTCTGTTTTAGCATTTTTTTTGGAAATAAATAGAATTTAGAAGGAATCTCTATGCAAAACCGTCTCCTTAGCATTCAGCACAACTCCTTTCAGGCTGCTTTTGTGGAACAGGGTCAGCAATCATCTTTGATAGACCTGGACTCCTATCAGCACCAGACTTCAATCCCTTAGAACGATTACCAGCCACACAGTTCATAATGTTGTGTTCTAAGTCATTTGCTTTTGATTCCAAGGGTTAACATGCATGATAACTGTTATAATAGTTAAATAATGTTCAAATGTAATAAAAATCTTCATGGCTGTCATAGGATGGAGAGTGAGAAAAGGTGCATTTGTTCTTCATCCATTTCAGTGAATTTGCAGTGGATTTCTTGGATGACTTCTTTAAAAACTGTGCTTAAAAAGCTGAATTGTCATTAAATGAAAAAAAGTAGGAACATCTTTTACTTTCAGTTCACTTTAATTGTATTTTTGAAACTCAAAAACCTGTTTTTTCTTATTTAGGGCTGCTGAGATAAAGTTCTTGATTTTTAGATTTGTTTTTTGCTATATACGCTATAAAAAACAAGATAATTCAAAGTCAGTTTTCTTATCAACTGTCTGCCTTTAGCTCTTCTTTGTCTGACACTATGCTTCTGTTCTCTCAATTTTTTTCAATCTCACCATTGACATTTCCTGTAAGTCTTTTTAATTCTCTCTTTTTCCTGCTGTCTGTATCTGTGATTTACAATGACTAAGCAGTCTGAGTTGCAGCTTTAGAACACGATGAAATATATTGTCGCTCTGTGTAGTTCCTTTTGTGTAGAATATGCATGCTCTCTTTGTATGTCTGCTTTAAAAATCTGCTCTGAAATCAAAGCGTTTTTTTGTTCTCTGAAGGTAAAAACGGTTTCTGTTTTGTCTTTTTTTTTCAAATGAGTAGATTCTGCAGTAACTGGATAGTAGCTTGTTTAGTTGTTGATTTAATGGAAGATTTTTCTGCTTCTTTCTCTTGGTTGTTTTTGTGTTTCTCTTCTAACAGTCAGTGAATTTCCAGGACCAGAGGCGCCACTGGGTTAAGACCACCATTTGTCTGTTAAATGACCACTCAGGTGCCACAGTGACTCATAGTGAGAACATATGCGCTTTGTTGTTTTTATCCCATTTAATGCCTGGTGAAAAAGCAGCGCTCGTGCTCAACTACTGCACATTTTCGTCTTTGTTTTATCTTTCACGCCTCAGAAAGTCCAAGGTTCAAACAAAACAATGGGGAAAAAAATCTTAGAAACAAAAAGTGGCCTCAATAGTATCAGAATCTGAAAGTTAAGACATATAGGAATGTCAGTTTGAATAACACCTAAAATCATCTCTAGAGTTCACAGTTAAGACATGGATGTCATTCCTGCTCTCTACAAACACAATGTTATCAAAATTCAACAAAAGTTTAAGTCATTAAAAGTAACCGTGGATTAAAGTTAGTTATTTATCTGATTATTTGTTCTGAATTGTGAATGTTTGCCCTCCTTGTTACCAGATAAACCAAAAGGAAAAAAAGACAATGAGGTGTAAAACGAGCCATTGTCCTTTTATTCTTAAATTATTAAACTAATAAAAAGGGAAGAAAATGTATCAGTAAAACTAATTAAAGGAGGAGGAGAGGCAGTGCAAGACTAGATAAAGGAAGTCATTTAAAAGACAGGGGAAAAAGAGAAAATTAAAATGTATTTAGTTTGAATTTGTCTAGGTTTCTAATTTATTTCTTGTATTCCCTTTCAGGATTTCTTTGGGACATTCTGTAGAATTGTGGGAAGAAGTATAACAATGCGTTTGTTAATTGAAAGAAATTTTTTAATTTCCATGTAGACAGCATTAAAGACATTCACACACCAAAATTAGCTGCTTTTGGGTATTATATACAGAATCTAAACCTCTTATTTCTCTCTAATAATCTACTTAACTATTTTCTCCCGTTTGTTTTTTAATTGACTTAAGAAATCAAAAAGTTATTTTCAAAAGCAATAATCCTTTGCAGGATTGAGTTTTTTCTTACTTTTGTTATTAGTGTAAACAATGAGGGAGTGATGTCAGACAATATGAAGTCATTGTGAGTCAGAAATTTGTTCAAAGTGTCTCATAAGTTAGAAAGAAAAACAAATAATAGTTCAATAACTGAAAACATACTTGGAAAAAACTGTAGGATACCTCAAAATGTATACTTCATAGTAGATTTGCAGCCATCATAATGCTTATATTTTATCAGGCCCCTGATGAAACACATTAGTTTGTCTGCAAAGCATATTTGATTATCATATATTTATTTTCTCTATCAACTTCAACACAGAGTAGACCCTGGACTGGCGCTGCTCAGTAGTGGAAACAAATCTTGATTATAAATTTTTTTTTGTCAATTTTAAAATTATTATTTAACATAATTACTCATAGAGTTGGCAAACACTAGCGTTTACATTTTAAGGACACTGTTAATTCCCTTTTGCTGCATAAGTGGCAGAGTCAAGATATTTAGTGGTAAAATTACTTTTATCAAACCAGGGTTAAAGGCACAATGTGTAACTTTTTCATATTTTGATCATCTTTTTCTTGAGCTAGTATGTGCTAATACCCTTTACAGGGTTAATGAAAATTTATTTAGCCCCATCTGCTGCTTGTATCCAGAAAACAGCGTTTGCAACTTCAGAGTCTCCGGTCAGGTGCTCTGAAGTCTCACAAAGTCACATATCTTGTGAGAGTAAAGCCTGGTTTATACTTCTCCGACAGCACGTTTGCGCTCACACGCACACATATTGACGGAGACGTTTTTGGGTTTTACTTCTCCATCAGTGTTGTGAAGCAATTCTCCACCAGGACAGCAGAGGGCGCATAACTTTTCTGCAGTAATGCCTCCGGTCGACCAAAGCTTGTTTGTTTCAGCTCATTAAAGTGATAATATGCACCTTTTTCATATTTTTAAATCTTTTCCTTGAGCCAGTATGTGCTAATATGACCCTTTAACAAAGTTAATGAAAATTCACTTAGCCCCATCTGGTGATTACAGCCGGAAAACCACGATTGCAAGATCTCCGTTGCCGTCACGGTACCCAGGAAGTCACTTGTCTCACGAGGGTTAGGCTAACCCAAAGTGGCTAGCTGTTATGCTAGCGCTGGAGTGTTTTTAGCTCATGATTCCTGATTTTTGTCAATCTCTCCCTGCTTGAACACAGCTGATTTCTTTGAAAGAGTAAATAACCGCTCCTGTAGAAAGCTATGAAGGCTGAGGAGACATTTCAACAGGTAGATATTGGCGTTTAGAAGCTGAAACTATCTGGTAACTTGTTTAATGCAGTAATTTAAAACGGACACCAGAGGGAGCCCAAAACAAGCAAAACTGCATATTATCACTTTAATGGCCGACAGAGAGCGAATTTTGGTTGAGTTTGAACAGATTTTTCTCGAGGAACAAACAATGTTGTTAAAAAGAATTAAACAGGAGTGAGGAGACAGCGGCGTCTGTTGAATGTCCGTCCATTCAGTGAGGACGAGGCAGACAACGAGCAAATATGCAGCTCTTGTTTAACCCTTTAGGGACACTGATGGATGATATAAATGTTGTACTTCATCTGCCAGACGTTTCTCGAGCTGATCCATATCTGCTTCCGCGAGATTCTACTACTACTCTGTTGATAGCGGCATCAAGCCGGAAATGATCACGGGGTGTTGAGCCGACCAATCAGAGACGTGCGCTCTCCGTCTCGTTCGGCGGATATTTAGAAAAGTGAGCTCGACTCCGTCCGTCGTTGCGAGGCTGTCGGAGAGCTCTTGCGTTGACGGATAATGGCGTTGCATGTCTCCGTAACGACGCAGACGGAGAAGTATAAATCAGGCTTTAGGCTAACCTAACGTGGCTAGCTGTTATGCTAGCGCTGGAGTGTTTTTAGATTTGTGCTTTTAAAAAAATCTCTCCCTGCTTGAACACAGCTGATTTCTTTGAATGAGTGATGAACCGCTCCAGTAGAAAGCAATGAAGGCTGAGGAGACATTTCAACAGTTAAGCCTGGTTTATACTTCTCCGACAGCAAGTTTGTGCTTACACGCACACGAATTGACGAATACGTTTTTGATTTATACTTCACCGTTGTTGTGAAGCAATTCTTCACCAGGACAGCAGAGGGAGTATAACTTTTCTGCAGTAAAGTCTCTGGTCAACCACGGTTGTTTACTTCAGCTTAGTAATGGCCGACAGAGAGCAAATTTTGATTGAGCTGTAACAGATTGATCTCGAGGAACAAATAATGTTGTTAAAAAGAATTAAACGAGTGAAGGAGACAGCGGTGTCTGCTGAAGGTCCGTCCACTGAACAGGACAAGGCAGAGGACGAGTGAATATGCAGCTCTTGTTCAACCTTTAAAAGGGACATTGATGGATTATATAAATGTTCGTACTTTTGTACTTCTTCTGCCAGACGTTTCTCGAGCTGATCCATATCTGCCTCCACGAGATTCTACTTCTAATCTGTTAATACTGGCGTCAAGCCAGAAATGATCACGGGTTGTTGAGCCAACCAATCAGAAACGTGCGCTCTCCGTCTCGTTCGACGGATAGTTCGAAAAGTGAGCTCGTCTCCATTCATCCTTTTGCCTAGAGCCATTTTATCGACGGACAATAGCGTTGCTTGTCTCCATACTGACGCAGACGGAGAAGTATAAACTAGGCTTTAGATTTAGGTGTTTCTGAGCAAAGACGATGCTAACGTATTTGAGACAGTGATTGAAAACAGACACTAGGGGGGGCTAAAAACAAGCCAAAACTGCATAGTATGCCTTTAATAGGCTTCTATAAAAATGCTTGTCAGGCCTATTTGGAATAAGATTCAAATAGTTTTCAGACATAACACACATATAGTCATCTTCTACTTGATTTGCATGAAGAAAAAATGGGTAACCAGCTGCTATAAAAGTAGAGAAGAGCTCCTAAAAATTCAAAAAATGATCAAACAAAGCATGTTTTACTTTTTAGGAGCGTCTTGGAAATAGAATTGTGTGGGAAAAATGTTGCTGGCTGCACCACAAAGTATGTGTGGGTCAAACTAAAGCCTGGGGCACAGAGAAGACAGATGCATCGCACCCGCGCCGTTATGAAAAAGACATTATAGTTACTGACAGTGGCTCCACGGAGAGCGCAACGCCACGTCCCAGTAATGCCATTCTGCATGGAGGTGCTAAATATAGGTGTTAGTTCTATTTCAAGCGCCGCTTTTACGGCTTTAATATGGCGATTTTTCAAGAAGTGTTCAGCTGCGTGTACCTTTACCCAAAAGACCGCTGCGATTCCATGGCGTAACACATCCGTCTTCTGTGTGCCCCAGGCTTGACTGACTGATTTTTTTTGTCATCAGTCGATGTGTTTTGCCTTCATTCTGCCATTGACTTTTGCTGGCTGTGAGTTTAGCCTCCTTAAAGGGCAGTAGTTCATGATATTTGGAAGTCAAGCCAAAAAGTATATAATTTTTGTCAGTTACATTGTTTTTGTGGTCATTTGGAGCAGAATTTAAAACAGAAGTACAAATTTGATTAAATACAAAGTCCTACCCTGGACAGGTTGCCAGTTCACCAAAGGGCCACATTCACATTTTGGAAGAAACTTGGAGAAGAGGATTGATGTGATTTCAACAACCTCTGTGTTTGTGTTATTTTGAGTTTACTTATATAAAATGGCTTTCTATTCCAAATGGTCCCTGAGCTTTATTTATCTATGATGGTGTGGAGGTTGTTAAGAATGTGTATGTGCTTTTAAAATAAAAGGTTTGTGCGTCATCCTCTAACGTTTGTGTTAAGTAGATGATTGGCTAAAAATTAAACAAGTGAGTGAAGCAAAATTCTCTTAGTCATGATGTTAACCAAAGCAATTAACTCTCAAAAAGCAGAGCCGAGGTGTGTGAACAGTGGGTGTATTTAGAAGATTCTAAGCATTCTGAGAAGTCAGGCCTCCATACTGCCAGACTGTGGTCCTAAACATCTAACAGCATCAGTTTTTATGACTGTAGCAGCTTAATTCACTAAGAGGAATAAAAAAACCTGCAAGAAATTATAGCCTCAATGGTTTATGTGCAAAAAGTCTTTGGGCGTTTTAATGTATTGTTTACACATTGCTGAATTTGCTGTGCCACATTATCTGTCACAGACAATTTATGATATGAAGATGTCACATCTGTTTTTAATGTTGCACAGCTGCATGCACACATATCAGTAATCCAGGGGCACACAGGGATTTGTACTGATAAAACACATCTTTGCAAAAGATTAAACTACTATGCGTGCATGCGGTGGAGTGTGCCGCCCATGCATGTCTGTGTGCACACAAGACTTATTACAGTTCTGGGCCTACGTGTCTCCTTTTTTCTTTTTTTTCTTTCTGCAGCATAATGGGCTTTGTAAGATAATACCCAAGAGACAACAATACTTCAGAGCTGGGGGATTGGGAAGCCGTCCCAGTTCGCAGCACTGCTTTGGCTCCAAGCATCAGCTATGATTGGAAAATCAGGGAAACCTGAATTTACCGGCAAATGATATTAATTGTTGCCATGCTTCTCTTTACCTCACCGTGTCCTCGCGTTTCAATCACTTTGTATTGGGTTTGAAGCTTTTTTTTCTCTAAACCCCTTGTAATTCATAGCTAACAATGACACTCGAAGTCACGATTCATTCTCTGCAAATTTAGCTTTCTTGCAGCAGAAAAGCAGGACCTTGGCAGGACTTGCTTGTGTCCTATAGCTCTAGCCAATAGATTTAAGACAATATGAGGGGTTTGTCATGCTGAGCAGCAAGTTTGGATTCGAAGGCCATCTTTTGAGGAATGTTGTTCTGTTGTAATCATCCACGACCAATTTTATTTTTATTGTTTCAAGTAGCTTTGGCTTCATGTGGCCAAATTTGTAACAGTAATCAGACGTTTTGGAGACTGAGGTTGGAAAAAGACAGCAGAAATGGACCATATGCAAAAGAAAGTGGAATTATTACTCAGGTGCACATTTTGATTTATATTCCTGCACATTGCAAAGTGCACTTTGAATGAAACCTTGCATGAGTGTAAAACTAAAAAATCCAAGGACAAATATTTTTTGTTTGACAATGTTTGAAAGTAAGAATTTGACAATGTCTAACATTCAGTCTGCTAATTAGCATGTCCACGTGTTTAACCTCATGCTAAACTTAGCTTTTCATCCACGTAATAAAATAAACCAGTTAAAAGAAAAATAGATGAACAAATAATAGCATTTTATCATAAATTCAACTATATATTTATTTTACATTACATTAGAAAGTGGGTGTTTTTTATGAATTTTTTATGAATGTGATCAAATTCAAAACTTCTGGAAGTCACTTTGTGAATGGCTCCAATTCAATGATGCTCATATAAACAATCTCTCTGTTGATGATATTCTATTTGGCACTATTCTCAAAAATTAAAATTCTCAAAAATAAAAATACAGAATTTATTTATTTTATTTCTTTATTTATTATAATTTATTAAAAATTAATTTATAATTAACAATTGCATAATCATGTCTAAATTTTTCATTCATAAGTGTCTGATGTGTCTGAGTCTGAAATAGACTCCTGGCTGGACTCTATTTAAGAACGAAACTAAACTGCTCCTAAGTTCACTACAAAAGATGTCGACAGTAAATGCCATGAAACTGTATGAGTTTATAGCAAAAACAAATTTATAACATTTTGATGAATTAAGATTGTAATAAGTATGTTAGATTCTCTTTGTTATTTATTTATTTATTTTTTTAGTTCTCTATGTTGTTTTCTTTTTACTCCCTTGGTTAAGAGTTAAAACTGTAAACAAGTCATGTTTCAAAGCTGTACAGTCAATGTAGAATATTATGTTGTGTTTGAACTGTAATTATTATATTTTAATTAAAAATTAAAAAAAAAAAGCTTCATTTAAAAAAATGCTTTTTCTTAATTTTTAGTGGACAAATGTCATTGTTTGGTTTTGTCAACATGAAATGGACTGCAGAGGAATTTTAAAGACTTGTTTTATAGCGCGTGCACAAAAAAAAAAACCATGAAGCAGAAGATTAAGATGCAGTGTTCCTGACTGGTGGTGGGATCCTTTTTATTATGGCATCTAAACAAATGCCACTGCCTAAAAATTGATGCAGCGTGACATTTATTTCATTTTTTGATTTTATAGATTTTTTGTTGTTGTTGAAAATGAATAAATAAATAAGCTCATGGAGTCATTCATTAAGTAGCACTATACACCAAAATACACCAAATATAGGAAACTAACTTTTATTTAGATCAAATAGATAAAGCAAAAACACAAAAACATTGCTTCATTTCTTTACATTTTATGAAGTTCAGATGTAGTGAAGGTGGGGAGACCCCAGCTTAAAGACAGACTCCAGTCCAGGCATGATCTCCATGCACTTAACCCAACATGCATGTTTTCAGACTGTAGGAGGAAACTGATGAACCCAGAGAAAACCCACAGATGGAACCTTCAAGCTAAGCAATGTATAAAAGTAATTAAATTAAAGTTAATTGTGCATTTCATTTCTCGCAGTCAGTAAATGAGTAGCAAACCTCAAAAAGCTACTTGGTTTGAAAAACACGTTTGTTTTTCTTATTGTCTGACTAGTTCTGCCAGTCATTCGGTCTGGCAATTTTCACATTTAATTAAAACATCAGTCGGACAGAAATAATCAGGCTGGGGAGCTTTTCTCTAGCTAATGTTGGTAGACAGGCTCTAGGTTTTAAAATGTCATTTTGGTGATCCTGAAGCCTAAAAATGCTCCAGTCATGGGTTACATTAAAGATAATTTGGATCTTTAACTGAATGGTAGCAGTTTATATTTTGTTGCAGTCCTACAAGCAAATAACTGAGCTCATCATCAGAATTCACTGTTCTAATTAAAATGACAATGGTGTGTTTTTATTGCTGTATTTATCTGTATTTCTAGTTTATTTAATTTATTTTATACAGAAATGGTGTTTTGATATGCAGTCACAACACAGAGTTGCACTTTTTGGACATTGTTCATTACTACTGCTCTTATTCTAAATTTTTTTTACCCATGTCTTGTAAATAAATAAATAAATAAATAAATACGTTAAACAGCTGTTGTTATGGGTTACTGTTATAAGTGATGACTTTGGCAGTGGCGTTTATCAGCCCTCCTGGTAATTGCTTTGGTGTGGGAGATGTTATGCTCTAGAAGACATTGAAATAGATAGCATAATTCTCTTTGTGAGGGATGCACTGTTTATTAGAGATCTATCAAGTGAGATGGGGGGGGGGGGGGGG
>SSNR01000002.1:5382854-5522047 GCA_006937965.1 Callopanchax toddi | reverse complement strand
GGGGGGGGGGGGGGGGGTCTGCTAAGAAAAAACTCATTTGTTAAATCACATGCACATATGATTAAATAGTGTTACTTTGTTTTGCAGTAAATCCCATAAACTCAGGATTCTGCTCATGTTTTCTGCACTGCAGAAATGTTAGAGCCCTAGATTATTTATTGTGTATTTCAAAGTTCTGTAGGAGATATTACTTCTGTGTGACATTCTTTGATTGAGGAGTAAAGTATGTGGTTAACAAGTCAGGCTTTACATATTTTTAGAACAAAATAAATGTGGCCCTGCTACAGTTTTGCATTTATTTATATTTTCTTTATGCAATTTAGCTGACAGCCCACTGGTACCCAATGTGTCACCCACTGCTTTTCAATGAATACCAAAGCAGTTTTAAATTTACTGGTAGCAGAAAAAATTGCAGAAGCTTTGATATTGTATAATGACATTATTATTATTATTCTGCATGCAGACACATTCCCCATCTTATTAAATTGCCCTAATGGTCCCTGCTTTACAATCAGTAACATGGATCTTTTCAGTATTGCAGTAAAAGGTCCTACAGTGCAGAAAGGAAAAAAAAATTCAGATTTGAATGTGCAGTTCAGCTGTGTGGCTGTGATGTACACCAACAGGCTAAAGTAAAGCAAGAACTATTTGGAAAGCTTTAAGTTGCTTTTCAAATAGAGGCTGTATCATGGAGAAGCTTCTGTTGTATTTCCAAGATTGCACCTCGAGGGGAAAAAACACCCAGCAAAAGCAGCAGATGTGTAAACAAGCATGTAGTGATGAAAATGACAGGAGAAAGCATTAGTTCTCTTATCTTTAGGAGAGGTATCAACACATATCAATTGTGGAACAGGATCAGAAATAGACTTTGTAAACAAGCTACAGGGACCTAGAAAGCTAGACTCCTGACAAAAGTTTGAATATTGTGACCTGGATAGCTGCAAATCTGGAAGTCCTTTAAATTTTTTATACAAGCGCTTTTTATTTCACCACTTCTGGGACAGAATTACACATCAAGAAGCTTCCAAATTTCCTCATCTAATTGCCACGCTTCCTGTTGATTCTGGACTTTTACTGAATATCACATGTTTGCCTAATTTCTAAGAGCTTTTATGTAGAGACTTTTATCCCTCAGTTTACCAACGCAGAGAAATGTGTTAGTGAGACGAAGCTCTTTTATCTCTCTCTCCCTTTTAACAATCGTATGTGCACGCTTCCTGTTGCTGGTGCCCTGGCACTGAAAACCTTTATGAATCATTGGTTGTTAATGGGACATTGACTATTCCAGTCACAGCAGCACTGGGGGAAGGGGGCAGCTGGGAGTCCCAGGGAGACCCAGACCCGTGGCAGATCCATTATTCATGGTTCACCATGGGCTTGTAGTGAACACTGACACTCGACCTGCCTAAATCAAACAGGGCCAGTGAGTTTAAAGCCCCCCGGGAAATGTCAGACTCAGGTAAGGTGAAGGTGACAGGATACGATGTAGGTAGAAAGTAGAGAGATGTCAGTGATGGTCAGATGAGAAGTGGATGAGGGTGATTCTCAGTTACTGTACAGGATTAGTTGGCACAGAAGTTGCTGTTGTCTATATAAAACTTTCTTTTGCTTTTTGAAAGAAGAATCACCTTCAAAAACAGCACTAACCATTTCACTTCCACAACTCATAAAAATATAATGATTTATTATTATCATTATAATTTTTTTGCTTTTTTTTTTACCCATTTGGGGCATTAATTTACTATAAATAATATTACAATAATAGTAATAGCATTAATATAATAACAATGTAATGTTTTGTTTTTATAAAATTTAACAATTTAGTCCAGTGAATGTTTAAATAAGATGTAAATAAAATGTACTCTTCCAAGTGGTTGATCTGCCACTTAAAGGTACGCAAAGTAGTTTTGGCTGGTTTTTAGCACCCCCTATTGTCTGTTTTAAATACATCTCGTAGAAACAAACTGTTGGTTCCTCCCCTTGCTGTGCGCTCATGTTTTCAATCATCAGATAAAGGTTTTCTTTGGAGGCTCCGCGATGATGAACACGATAGAATAGATCTTTTATCTATGATATCTGTGTCTTCAGCTCGTCTGTTCTGAGCAGGTTCTGAGGTGGAAACATGGATTGCCATGAAGCGTTACTGCTTCTCGCGAGATATGTGACTTTGTGAGACTTAAGGGCACCGGACCGGAGACTCTAAAGCTGCAAGTGTGGTATCCTGGACACAAGCAGCAGATGGAGCTGAGTGACTTTTCCTTAACTCTTTAAAGGGTCATATTAGCACATGCTGGCTCAAGAAAATTAAATATGAAAAAGTTACTTAGTGTGCCTTTAAAGGATTAAAGAACCCCTAGAAAAAATCCTCACTTAAGCTACCAACTCTTTATTTATTTTTTTAACCATATATATATATATATATATATATATTTTAAATGCTTTATCGTGAAGGAAAACAAGTGAATATTAGAATAGTAAAAATGTTTCACTGGTTTTCTCAAATGCAAACTGTAAATCATAAGGAGCATCATCTTCTTTAAATTAATCTCCCTCTCTTGACATTGCCAAGCTTTAAAAAATATGAAAAATATAAATGCTTTCAGGCAAATATGTTCAAGACAAATTTTCCCTCGATAGCTCCTATCCCAGTGTAACAGGTCATTACCGCCTTATTGGAGCATGTCTGGCTTTCCTTGAGTAATTGTAGAGAATCAGTGGAAAGTAAAACCATCGCTAAGCCACATAAAAATTGCTTTATTTATTTCTCCGTTTAGATATGGGAAATGTTTTACCATGTATGTGCACGATGTGCAACTCATTACCAAAAGACAAAGAGGCCCCGAGGTTCTTAGTAATTACCCAGAGAGATGTTGAGTTGCATGTTTATCTGCTTTGCTCTACACATCCCATAGGCTGCTGCCTTCTGTGCTCACTGTAAAAAAAAAAAAAAGCACAGTAATGTGGAATATTTTTTAATCTCTAAAACTGTTGTAATCTCAGATACATTTTCCAGATTTACCAGTTAGATAATTGTAGTGTAGTTTACACATGAACTGATAATGCATGCAGTCAAAGAATACACAGGTGTGCACTGCAATGCTTTATGTTTGATTTTTGCAAAGCAGTAAAGACTTTTCCAAATGCATAAGCTTTTTAATGTGCATTTTCAAACAATTTTTCGGAAGATGGCCAGGGGCGCTCAATGTTTCACCCATTCTGCAGAGTCACTTTGAACTTGTCACTGCATTAGCTATGCTGCCTTAATAAATATTGTATGCTTTATTGATCATACGTGGAGTTGAAACAAATTAAAGTCAAAAAGTGCTTTTAAGTTCAACTGTTTTTTGCAGGGACTTGCACTCCATGCAGTTGCAAATAAAACAGTCATGAAAAGTGGAAACCATTCAGCGTTCTTGTCAAAGTTAGGAATGCTGTGTTTTATTTTCCAACATAAATAATTCCACATAGTAAGGTAATTATGTAATTTTAAGCAATTTTGGATCATTGAGCTCAGTGTGTGGACAGACGGACCAAAAATGCATTTACCCGAGACTCTGATTGGACCAAATATCATCAGCTTTATAGGATATGAGCGTTTGGACTTCTATCTCCTCGTATCACCTCTGTTCTCCTTTCTTCTCCTTGTTTTCTAGTTTGCCCGATATGCCTCTTTCTATCTGTTGCCAAGCCTCAGATTAATGCATTTGACAAACCACTGAGCAAGAAAGGGCATTAATAGCTACTCAAAGCAGAGGGCTATCATGGGAATCCTTGTTGTGAGAAAATTACGCATCTTCAAACCCGCAAGGCGGTATGTAGGGATAACAGAATTCTTTTTCTACACACTGTTTTCTAAACAGTCTCTTGGCCTTGCCTGAAAAGAAAGAGGCGAAAGAGGCGGGTGGAGATTTGGGCTTCATCTGGCAAGACGAGGCAAGCCTAAGGGATGGGGATGGAGGGTTGAGTTCCCTCGATGCAGGGCTAAAGGCCTGTGCATCTGACACGTCAACTCCACAAAGGACTAATCACCAAATGACATGATGAGCCAGCTTAAAGTGCCAGGCTGACAATGAAACTGAGTTCTGTTTCTTAAACACACTCGATGTGCAAAGGAAATCAGTTGTCTGTGTGTAAAACAGAGACACTGTGCATGTGGTAATTTCTTTCATGCATCTTGGTGGATTTAAAAAATAACTCTTCTCCAATTCTCATGTGATTAATTTGCACAAACTAGAAAGTGTTTTCTCCTTTTGATGTTACTCCACAACTGCTCCTGACAAACGACCACAAAAAGGCTGCTGTGTTTACCAGTGTCTAAAGGCTCCCAGTGTTTTGACAACTCTATAACCTTCTGCAGATTTTCTTCTGGTGTTTTTAAAGAGCCACAGACAGCAGAAACTTGCTGTGGAAGGAAATTAAGTCCTTCAAAAAAAAAAAAAAAGATTAATTTAATGATGAAACAAAAACAAGTTTTTTTCAAAATGCATGATATGTAAATGGTGTGGATGCATTTTGCGAATTAACATTCAAAATAAGAACTTTGCTAAACAAACCACTACCCGTGTTCATTCCTTCTCTCCTTTTGAAGCAGGTTTCTGAGTTAGGACTAAAAGTATCTTGAGGTCTTATTCATGAAGGATGGTAGGACAAAGCGAGCAATGGATCGGTGCTTCATCTTCAGTCATGAGGGTGCAGCTCCAGTCTGAAGTGCTGAAGGATCAGCTGAGCAGAAAGCAAAGCTCAATTCATTCGTTTCTACGTTCCAGCCCTCATTTATGGTCATAAGATTTGAATTGTTGCCAAAAGAACAAGATGATAAATAAGCTTCCTATGTAAGGTGGCTTTAGAGGTTCTGAGGAATAAAGATTCTGCTTTAGAGATAAAACTAGGAGCTCTGTCATGCAGATGAAGCTTGGAATAGAGCTGCACCTTTGCATCAGCTAAGGTGGTCAGGGTATCTGACTTGCATGTCTCCTGGTCAAGTTTCTTTGACGATTTTCAGGGCATGTCCCACTAGGGGTACTCAGAAATTGGTACAAAATATTTTGGTATCCCCCAGAAAATCCTAGACATTGTCACTGGAGAGAGGATGTCTGGGTTTGTCTTTTGGACCTGCAGCAACCTCACCTTAGATAAGCAGGATGGATTCATGGACTTTACTTTGTAGATAAATGCTGGGAGACACTCTTATTTTTCTCACACCACACACCAGTATGAAACATCCCCAGTCTCCTATCAGTCCCTACATTTCAGAATAAAAGTGAATGTGATATTTTGATTTTGAACAACGCAGAGATAGAAACAACGTTAATTTATAAATGAAGAGAAAAGAAGCCGTTCATTTAGCCTCCACAGCACACAGTTTATGGCCAATGCCACTTCTTAGCCAAAGCAGAACATAAAGTTCCTTTTATGCAGCCAGGAGAGACGTGAAGTTGTGAAGGTTGGTGCAGTAAAACAGCCATCAGCATGTCAGATTGTAAAGATGGAGAAAGGAGATTCTAATATATTTTCAGGACAGAAAAGAAATTAGACACTAAATCGTGTTTTGCTAAAAGGAAAAAAAAAAAAGAAGAAAATCTTCGTGCATTTCTTGAAGAATCTCTAGAAGCTGCTGAGTTCTGGTGTAAATTAACAAATCAGTAATACATGATGAAACCAACACATCACATGAACTGATTTCACCCATGAACATTCCCAAGGCAGATCACAGATCTTCTAGAGATCAATCGTGACTTTGGACTAAACAAACCTGACAACTTTTAAAATTATAAACAACAACGCAATCATGAGTTTTGTTGCCGGGTATAAACACAGAATAAAAACAGCTCTCGCTCTGTGCAGTGTTCCTCTGCCGCCTCGTTTTCTGATTGGCTACACATCACAGACTGCATGCTCGTTTGTCTTCGGAACACCACACAAGCTGGGATTTCAGGTCAAGACCATCCAACGTGTTGGATTTCCCCAATTTGGGATGAGAGCGGTCCCGACGTCCTTACGAGCAGACCAGCGCGTTCTTAACACACATGACAGGAATGTCTGATAAGAACATATTTAGAGCTATTATTGTAATCAGGGGCATCCTTGAGATTGCCAAAACGGGAGAATCATGGGAAAAAAATCATCTTAATAATCCTGCAGTGGGAACTGGGCTTAAGTAGGAATTTCACCAAAAGAACCCCTACAAAAACTGCCAGACTAAAGCCCGATTTCCCACCGGGGGTAACTTTGTTTTGGTATCAAAGTTATTGAATTTACTAAAGAATCAAACAGCTATGTTTAGGTTTAAGAAACTTAAATGCTGTGATTTTTAAACTTGGTTCTGTCGCATAAAAAACTGATGATGTTCCTTCTGTAGCAACAAATTCAAGGAAACGACTACGTTAATGATTCCTGCTGAGCTATTTACTCATCTCTGAATGGCCCGATTCGTTACAGACTGGAAATATTTAGGACTCACTAAATCACACCTCTGCTTGTTGATGTGGCTCTGAGAGTTACTTTGTAAAAGAGACAAAAATGTTAATTAGCATCTGTGAAAGGACACCGCTTGTAAACAAAGAGATTTTTAATTGGTGTAAAAGTAATTGTATTGCCATAGGAAGGTGTTATCAAGCATCAAATGTCAAGTGTTTTTTTTGTTTTTAATTGACCAAAAGAAAACAAAGATAGTCTCCAACTAGAAACTGTGAGGAAACCCTGTGAGGAAGTAAAATGTTGTCAAGTTTTTAGACCAAGTTTGGTTTGTGATCTTTCACTTTTTGGGGATTTTGGCTTTCTTTGTAATACATATACCTTCATGCCATGTTATATTTTTTATTATTTTAGTATTTTTCCACATTTTTGTCTGTTTCTAGAGCCTTTGTTAAATCTCTTTGTGGTCAAATGAAGAGAAGAAAGCTTCAGTTTATCTTCCATGTCTACCTTTTACATTCCAATTTCTGTAATCATTTATGAGCAGGAGATGTAAGTTTTGTTTTTTCTTAGTTGAAACTTCCCCTCAGCATGAGGCTATGGAAGATAAAGAACACATTTTTCATCAGTGACTGAATGTTTGAGAGTTAGACAGTGTAAATAACAGATACACACACAAACACTGAAGCAATTATAAGGGGCACATTTGTCAAACATGCCATATACACCTGAGAATAGCTAAGCAATTAACTTTTCTGAGAACACTTGCCTAATTTATTTGTGCACTAACTATAAACTTAGTTATATTCCTGCTCTCTCTAATGCCGCAGTACTGTGTATTTATATTGTAGGTGTGTGTTAGTGTATGTGTGTGTGTAAGAGAACGTGAAAGAAATGCATCCCAAGATAAAAACTCCAAGCTTCATTTGGATGGCTTTGGGCGTCTGACAGGGGTTGAGAAAATAGCTTCTCGTATGGAAATAACTAACAGTGCACACAAATCTAATGACACACACACATGCACAGAATCATACCAGCACACACCAAGGCATGAACCCGTGCAAACACATAAATACATCAACAAGTAAACGCAAATGGTGGCACTGATTTGACAGGTGAGAATGGCTCACAGCTAGGTTAAAGGGGAAGCGCACTACATAAGCAGGTCACCTCTCGTGGGATGCAGCAGTTTTCCAGTGTTGCACCGTAGACGCAAAAAATAAAAACACACAGAGGAGTCCAATGAAATGGTTTCTCCTGATTAGCTTCAGGGTGAAGGTTTGTCACGGTCTTCTTTTTGTCATCATTTCCTTACAAGTGGCTTTTTCTTTTAGTCCTGGTCCCCACGCACAATGTCCTGTGAATTCAGTTAAAATATTAGGAGCAAAAGCACATTAGAGATGTTAGTGCAAATGATTCATTCTGAGCGAATGCTACAGTTTAAACTGTTAGGTAATTTATTTGAAAAAGACCTTGCTTGATCTTATCGTGTGCTGGAATAGTTGGATAGATCTTTTTTTTCTATCCATTTAAGTCTGAAGTATTTCAAAGCAAGGCTTTGTTGACAGGTTCAAACTGTGTTTATGTTTGGAGAATTGAACTTTGCCAGAGAGGCCTTTTTTCCCACCATGTTTTAACAGGTTTTCATTTCATTTTAGAAAATTAACTAACAGCCTTGCAATTATGTTGATTTTTAAATTGTTTATTTTGTTACTTTTAAAACTGACCTTCCTTGCAATGTCTAGTGACCTCCAAATATTAATCTAATAATAAACTTCATGTGGTTGTGTGGTGATGAGAGGTTTATCTTCACTCTGATGAATATTTCAAGACGGAAGACCTTGTTGGTTCGAGTGCTTGCAGTGTGTCTATTGTGCACCTGTACTTTCAATTTGTTGCTGCTACTGATTTGTGTCAGTAAAGGCTGAACAGACGCAGCTCATCAAACATTTCTGACTCCCTTGTTTTATAGATCATGAAGCCGCCATGGAGAGTGCGCTAATGGGTGGCTTTTTGTTAGTCCGTGATCGAACTAGCAGGACAGTCTGAGAGACCTTTTTGCACTACATCTGTCATCTTCTTTTTAATGCGGCAGCCACAGGAGCCTCAGTCACTTCTGAGTTTGCTTTTTTTCTTCTCTCTGAACAATGCTTCCATTTGGACGGGTCAATGAATGGTCATCAGAGCACAGCTCTCTTTTTTTGTGTCTCTTTGTGAAAGAAGAAGAAATAGAAGTTCAAGTGAAAAAAGACTCCCAGGTCTGTCCATATTACATTGTGAAGATAAAGGCTCGGTGATTCAGGAGAGGGATGCGTCCTAATGTCATGTAGAGTTTCCTGAGGAGTCAAAGCTTTGACTTTTGACTGAAGCAGGGTTTCTGTCTGCTTCCTGTCCCTTCACTGTAACTGTGATAAAGCCGCATGTTGCTACAGGCAAAGCTTATTTGTGCAGGATCACTATGTTGCTGATATCTCCACCCAGATTACTTGTTTAATAACCTTTTCAGTCAGTTTTCTGCACGTTTTGCACATATGTATGCGTAACGTTTCATGTAGCACCAATCTAAAGAGAGCAAAATGTGTCAGCAAGTTTTCAGATTGCAATGCTAAAATGAAAACAGAATCATTGGGTTTGTAATGCATATAGAGAATATTAGTGCCTTGTTCTTTTATACAGTTTGCAGAACATCAATCTTTGGAAAGCACCTGTGATCATTCATAGAAACATATAATGGTTTTTAACAACAGGTCCCACTTAAAAGAGTAACTTTTCATCTGAGCTGAGCAGTGACCACATAATCAAAATGTAAGAACACATTTCTGGCAGTACAGTATGTGGTATTTAAAATTGCCCTTTTGTCCTTCTATCCCTGCTTTCCTTCTTCAATTAAAGTTCATAGTTCTATTAATTATTTCTACTTTAAAGGACTAGAATAAAAGTCCATGTTGAAAAATAACCCATTTTTTAAACCATTTCCTAATATGAAAATTATAAATAAAAAAGGCGACTAGACTTGCCTCGTCTCACCTCTCATTCAAGGAGGCTTCTTCAGTTCTGACACATTGGTGGGAGGTATCAGGTTTATATGTTGTAGTCAGAAACACACACTGATAAGGCTATTGAGGTTGCTAATGAGATCATTGCTGTCACTAATGGGGTCAGTTAGGGTCATATAGGTCCTTAGCCCTACCCTGTATTCAGTTTTCTATTTGTGTCATTATCGCTGATGATCCAAACAGGCACCCAACAACACCAGAATGCACTCCTTTTTACTCACATCTCTCAAGGTGTGAGTTTCTGTAAAACTGCCTGAGACGAGCCAAAGCACTGTAGATGTTAAAGAGATGAAACCCGAGTCCTTGAGATGCAGATGTTAGATGTATTTTTGATGAGAGGTGAAACATCTTTAAGAAACATGACAAGTCCAGTTGCCTTTAATATTGTTTAAATTGCCATATCCTGGATGACTGATCATTTACACCAATGTGTTTCCTAATGCTGGTCCTTGAGATCCACAGTTCTGCCTGATTTTCACACCTCCATGCTTCAGCACACCTGATTTTACTGGATCGTTCATTGACCGGCTTCTGCTGAACTTGTCAACATGTTGAGAAGATAACGCTCTCATTTGAGTCAGGTGTTCGATCATCGACAACATGCAGGACAGTGGGTCCCTAGGACCTGGATTGGGAAACACTGCTTGAACTCATTTATTTACTCATTTTTCATATCCAGTCTGTCCCACTCAGGGTCGGTAGGGGGATGAAGCCTATCCCATCTGTCAACCCCTGTCGAGAGCTGTGATATATCCCAGACAGATTGTCAGTCCATCACAGGGCCAACTCACAACTACACTTAATCAAACATGCATGTTTTTTGGACTGTGGGAGGAAACCTCTAGAGAAAGTCCACTCAGGCAGACATGAAGGCCTGCACAGCCAAGATCAAACCATCAAGCTGGGAGGTCAAGGTGCTAACCACCACACAAGAACTTTTATACAGACTTCTTTTTGATCACACACAGGTAGTCGTCGTTTCTCCAGTGTTGTTTTCACTTCTAAAAAAAAGCCCTAGTCTCTTATTTTTTGTGCAAAATGTTTTCAGTGCTTGAGCGATACATTTTTCTGATCCGTTGTTTAATTTGGCCTGTGGACTTTTCATTCTCCTGCCAATCATGCCTTTTCATTATCCTCACTTTTAAACATTTTATAGAAAAGCAGAAAATTGGCATATTCTTTGAATTGTATCAGGAACATAAAGTGAATATAAAGATGCCTTGATGCAGCGTGTGCTTGCCTCTTCGTCTGTTTTGTTTTCCTTTCAGTTGTCGGGGTAATACTGTATACAATATAGGGCCGACGTGATCTGTCAGGTAGATTTAGGAACCGGAGTTGGAGCTAATGGTGCTGGCTAACAAGTGACATTCTCTCATTAAGTGAGAAGAACTGCATGAGTGGCCAGTCAGTTGGAGGACATTAAACAAGGTCAAAGACTCTGGCTGCTATGAGACAATAGAAAAGAAAGCGCCCAAGAAGACATGCTGAAAGACGAGAGGTTTGCTGTACTGTGAGAACGCTCCTCTCTGACTGGCAGAGCTTGATGCGAGAGGAGTTTGAAGTTTGGACTTTGGCCACCACTGCTTTTGAGCATGAAGCTATACCAGTCATTTTAATTATAGATGATATGTGTGTGTGTGTGTGTGTGTGTGTGTGTGTGTGTGTGTGTGTGTGTGTGTGTGTGTGTGTGTGTGTGCATTAGGGTTTATGTTGCATCTATTCAAACTGACTTTGCTAACCATTGCCACGGGGCAAAGTAGCCTCCCTTCTGCAGGACTATGAGGGTTTCTAACAGAAAGGGAAATCAATAATGTCGATAGGATGAGCATTAGGACGGCCAAGTGGTTTTAACGGCCCCATTGTCATTCTGCTGTTTTTGTAAAGCCGTTTGTGGGCCATTCTTTCTGCAGTCTTCAATTTTCAGAAAGCTGAGGAAGGGAGACAGCTGTGTAGACAGAGGGACAAAGATGGAAGGACAGAAGTAAAGAAAGAAAACCAGCAGAAAATTAAACTGGTAGCCCATGTCAAACACGTCTTTTGTTGGACAGCTATCCATGGAGGCTCAAAAGATGTTACTTCTTCCAGACCATCAACCCCTTAACTGTATTTGTTTTCTTTTCTCTCCATAACTTGGGCTTCATAAAGGAGGCTGGCTTTTATGTGCCCTTATGTGCGCCATTTTTCCATACTTTCCCAACATGCAAGGCAATGTTTTATTTAAGATGATTCAGATTAACCACATCAAATTAAGACCTTACTAGTTTTTTATTGTGTTGTTCTGATGGTGAACAATCTGCAAAAGTTTCAACAAGTGAAAGGCTGCGTTTCTTCTGCACTACACAGTGATGTCTGAAAATGCGTCTCAGTATCGAACAAAGCATCTGGGTCTACATGGATTTAGGCTTTATGCTGGTCTGGGATCAGAGATAAGGTGTGTAGGGCATCCAATGACTTTATCTCTGTGGCTGTGGTGAAAGCTTTGTAATTCAGACCAAGCCCAGTGTTTACACTATAAAAATAGGAAATAACGTTTGTTTCTTTTACAGATTATTTCTTCTGTTTTGTAATTATGGCAGTCTTGTGTTTGTCTCATATGTTTTCAGAGGCATCACAGATTATCCAGTTTAGCTGTGACATCTGTGCTGACCACCCCCCCCCCCCTCTCTCTTCAGAGCAGTAATCTGAATTTTAATGTTTCTTCGTTGCTGCCCTGTTCTGTATGGATTTGCTGCCTCGCTTTGGCGTGCACGACTGTTTAACTTACTTGATTGAATTCAGAAATCCCAATTCTCCTTCATAAAAGTATGCATTATTATTGTGTGCGAATGCGTGGGTGATTATTGAGCCTGAAGAAAATGAGTTCCTTGTCACTAATAATCTGTCTTAGCGAATGTACAGTAAGTCTTTTAAAGGTCATCTTCACAGTGAAGGCTTTCTTCATACGCTGTTTGTATATTTATCAGATATGAGCTGATTATACTTAAAGCAGGTTATATTGTAGCATTACAAGGAAGTAAAGAAATCTCATAAAATAGCTACAACTATTGTATTAGTTATGCAAAAATGTCAGAATGTGCAAATGTCTGGTTGTTTCTTTTTCACATTGTCTTTTGCATTGTGTTGTGCTTTTCTTCTACTGGGTCTTTTGATGTCTCTGGTAGTTTACCGGTTTCTCTTCGTCCATCCCCTTAGTTTCCCTTAGCTTTGTTTTCCGCCTTGATCTTGTGTCATCTTTGCTTTTGCTCTTCCAGGCCTTCTCATGCTGCTTTGAGTTTTTCGGTTTACGCTGGATTCCCTGATCTGCAGCTTTTTGGTTTTGTCTTTAAATAAACTCTCCATAGCAACGTGTTCCAAAGCAGGAAATATTAAGCTGTTGGAAGTTTAGTACAAACGGGAAGAAAATACACAAGGAAATGAGGCATCGATGGGCATTTTGAAACCAAATGTGTAAGCTAAACAGAAAACTCTACAGATAGACAGTGAAGTTTGGTGCAGATCATTATTTATTTTAATATCTTCACCAAAGCATTAGAGCTGCTGCATCCTTGACACCTGAACGTTGGCAGTAAATGTGTCTAGTTTTCTGTTCTCTTGTGCTGGCTGTACAAATTTATAAGAGCTTTATTTCATTTTGGCTCCATACAGAGAAAAGAATAATCCCGAGCAGCTAAAAGAACCTTTCCCTCTATTTAATCATGTTTTCTTTAGGGCATATTCTTTCATTTCCACAGGATACTCTTATGTTTCTCTCCCCATGTTTTATTTCTCTCCTTTGCAAAAAGAAGCCTTAACTACTAAGAAGGACGAGGGAAATTGCCCCTTCCCTCTCTTTGTCTTTGTGACTCAATGCAGAGCTCTTCTATTCTTTTTCCAATGTCCTAAATAATACATTCTCACTGCATTCTCACTATACCTCAGCTGTGTTTTCAAAGTACTGTATGAATACGAGAAGCTGTTTGAAGTTTAGACCAATTTCAAATGTAAATCTTTAGGCCTTCGTCTGTGACACCTCCTTATATATTCTAACCAAATCCCTCAGTACTGAACTCAACATATTTATGGTAAAAATGGAGGAACAACCCCTTTCAATTTGAATGTTTCCTATATCACAATTTACTTCAGCTATGTTAAAGGGGAGGTAGCGGCCAGGTGCTCAATCTCCCATCTCTCATTCCAATCAGGTTTAGGGAGCATACTTTTAACAAAACTGGCAAATCCCATTAGGAATTTTAGAATGAGAGGAAAGGCATCCAAGAAAACACTGATCCTGTTATGATAACAATCCTGCATCATAGTATGAAGGTTATCACCCAGAATATTACAGATTTTTGCTGACCCTTCATTCATAATGAACTTGGCCAGGAAATCGATTCCCAGTGCATAACAGATTCCTTCACTCCATGCATCAACTATTAGCATCAGTTTCTTATTTGACAGCCTTGCAAACATTATTTTGACAGACATTTACTGTCAAAGTTTGCCATTATAAAAGCATTAAAAAAAGAAATAGCAGCACAGATGTACACACACGCACGCAGACTGTTCGGTTTTTAAAAGCAAAAACAAAATATGTCTGTAAAAACTATAACAAGGCTGTCAGAGTTGACAGCTTGTCTGTTATTAGCATAGTTATTCCTCACAAATCAATAGATCTCTGCCCTTTTGAGCCTCTCGCTGAAGTCAGAGTCTTTTTCTTTGTGTGAGTAAGTAAAGTACAAAACACAGATTGCAACTGTTAACTCTAGAGGCAACTTTTGAGGCTCAGTCTGCGGGTGTGTTTGAATATGGATAAACAGATACAAACGGCACACACTGGGAAACAGTTTGCACATGCTCTGTTTTGCCACATTTACTCACAGAAACCCACACATACACACATTGAGTCATAACTTGGTGTGTTTGTAGCCATAGGGAAGTCCTTTATCCTCATAACTAGATTATCTCACAGTGAGCTCTGATCAGCTTAATTTGGATTCAACCTACTTAGCCTTCCCTCGTCTGTCGGTCTGTCTTCATGTTCATCTGTCAGTCTGTTGACTTCCTTTATGGCTGTGTGTCACTTATTTAGCCTTTTTTGTGTTATTGATTAATGATATGAACTGGAAATTTTACATCCATTTGATTAATGATTTTTTTTCTCGATTCATTGTAAGATTTTCAATTTTTTTAAATTATTAAAACAAAACAAAATAATTATGATTGAACATGGGTTCAGTTCATATATTTTCTCTGTTCTTTTTCCCCTATAACACACATTATGAACTCATTTTGTCTCCACGTACTGGCAGCCTGTCAATGCAGTATATTGACTGCGGTCTCTTGGTGTTTTTGGATAGCAGAATCTTTAAAACACCCTGAAGGACTGACTGGTAACAAAACAGACAGACAAGAACAGCTTCTCCCCCAAAATCCTGCTCTTCAGCAAATTTATACAGAAAATTAGATTACAGATGAAAAATATTTCATTACACAAAAACGGAAGGCACATTTACAATCAATAACAGCTTTTAGCCTTCTGTGGAAATAATTATATTTAGTCAGTTCATCTAAACTTTCAAAGAAGTCCCATGAGAAACCACACACACACACACGCGCATGCACGCACACACACACACACACACACACACACACACAGTAAACAAACGCTGGTCTTATTGCACTGTGGAAAAAACATTAAAAACGTTTTTTTATTTGACAACGCACCCTTCATTTCTTTCTTATTTAATTTGCATTTTCTTTTAGCAGATATTCTCAACTAAACCAGTGTATTGTCATAATATTTGGGTTATTGCTCAGCCTTTATTTGCTCAGTTCAGTTAGGTTCCTGTTTTTTTTGTATTTAAGGTTTTCCTGTGTTTCTTGTATCTAAAGGATTTGTAGATTTGCTCTTTTTTTGTCATTTATTTGTTTTCTTAGGGTCTCTTATTTGTTGTATATATCCTTCATTGTATTTTTTTCTTGTGAAACTGTTCATTAGTTTTCTCTTAGCAGTCTGTGTTACACACCTGTGATCCATCAGGCCAATCAGCCCAGCTGCTCTCACTCAGCAATCACACTTCAAACAGTTAAATAGGTCTTTGTGTTTCATTGTCATATCCTCCTTTTTTTTCTCCTCCATCAATATTTTTTGTGTGTCTTTGTCCTCTTACCGCATGTTTTTCCATTATTGGTTAGTTTCTTTGCATAATCAAGAGTTTTTTTCCCACAGTTTTCTTGTCAGCGTCATTTATATATTTGAATGTCCTTTGTGGTGTAAACCTACAATTCATTTTTAAATAATTTATTTATATATTCTCTCTTTTTCTTCTCTCTCTTTCTCAAACATTTCAGCATCTGTTCTCATTCTGGGTTGTCCACTTGGACATTTTAATACCAAAGATGGTTTCATGTGAGGGACAACCTCATGCATACAGCTCAACGACTTCATGCATTCAGGATTGAATCGCCAATCTTTCAACTGGAAACAAGCCCATTTATGAGGTCAGACTAAAAAATAAACAAACATATGGAGCAAACATGTGCAGACAGTATTTCATCTCCAGGTTAAGTCATGTGTGCAGCTCCAGCAACTATAGATCCACTTATCTCAGAAACGCCTAAATCTAACTGTTGAAATGTCTCCTCAGCCTTCACTGCTTTCTACTGGAGTGGTTCATCACTCCTTCAAAGGAATCAGCTGTGTTCAAGCAGGGAGAGATGGAAAAAATGCAGGAATCGTGCTCTAAAAACTCAGGCGCTAGCATATTGGTTAGCCACATTGGGTTAGCCTAACCCTCACAAGATACTTTGAGACTTTTGGGCACCGTACTGGAGACTCAGACGTTTCAAACACAGTATTCAGGACACAGGCAGCAGATGGGGCTGAGTGACTTTTCATTAACCCAGTAAAGGGTCATATTCACACTGGCTCAAGAAAGAGATTTAAAAATATGAAAAAGTTACATAGTGTGCCTTTTTAAAATTTTAGTTTTTGCCTGTGTTGATTTTTAATGAGATCACCAGGCACAAGAACCAAAGTTTGATTGTGCTTTATTAAAGAAAACACCTCAAACCTGTTCATGTTTCCAACATCTGTGATGGCAACACAAATGATTTAAGTACCCTTGATGATCAACTATTTGCTTAAAACTGGAGGGTAATTAATTGGGTAAATGGACCCCTTTTGGCCTGTGAGGAGATGGGTCTCGGGGTTTATAATTTCACAACCTTAGCTCATATTTATGAGACCAAAGGTTTCAATGTAACCCATCACTTTGTTAATGGTGGGCTTACAAGTTCATTATGGAGATCTAGAGAAAGACGGCAAGATGATCGCAAGGCACTGGGGAAGGGAACGACACAAAACTGAAGGGAAATGGGATAAGGAGACTTGAAAAGACGGGAACAACGAGTGCAAAGGAAAACATGAAATTCTTAGGGAAAGAAGGGGATAGAAATAATGAGGGATAGAAGGAAAGTAGGGATAAGTGAGGAATGGAGGAGAAGGGGGGGGGGGCAGCAAGGACAGAAGTGAGTAGAGTTGAGGAGGCACTGGGCCTGGGGGATTGCTGTGCATTTATCCTCCTCTGCAGAAGGCTTCTGAAGCACTACCTCAAGAAAAGACTTAAAAGCAGGGTGGCTGCTGCTCTGTGCTGATCTGTTAATACCCAGAGAAACATGAGGCTTCACAGTGGTACTCTGAGGGAGGGGTGGAGCGGCACAGTGTGTATAAGTGAGCATGGGGGGGGTTTGCGTGTGATTTTCCTTATGTGTTGTGGGATCATATCATATCTCTGCAGAAAATATTCCACCCCCACTGGTAGCTTGCCCATCTCACCCCAAGACATGAAGTTACAGAAGCGATTAAAAGATTAGATTGGACTATCGCGTGGTAGTGTGTCAACACTTCTACGGAAAACTGCTGCTATGAGGGTGGGGCTGGAAGGTACGATGGGAATGACTATTCTTTTTAAGATCCTGTATAAATAGACTCCTGCCTCCTGGGAATCAGTGTAAAGCACCCTCAGAGCCTAAGTATGCAGCAAAACATACTGGGAGGTAGAAAAGCTGCATGGGATTTGAAAGGCTGCTTCATAGAAGACCATGTCATGTTCTCCCTGGGGGTCTGCATGATTAATTCCGTGAATGTAACGCAGGATGTACTTCAGTGATGTAAATGTCTAAGCTTTCTTTTTGTTTACTTTTGGCTTTTTATTTATTGAGTTTTTGCTAATGTAAGTGTCAAAATAATCTTGGAATCCTAATATCTTCCAAATTTAAAATATATGTATTTTCACAAGACTTTATAAAAGTGCACTTGACTATTTCACTTAAAGACATTTCTGCCCGATAACTTTTTTTTGCTGCCTTTGTCTTGTTTTTAAAAAAATGTAATCTCACAAAACATAAACCGAAAAAGAGCTCTTTCTTGACTTGACATTGACATATCTTGAATCAGTTATGTGCTGGAGAGACGAACAGAAATGTGAAGTGCAAACTTTTATAAAGGAACACAATCAAGTGTTCTTTCAAGGTTTTCTTATTAGATTTATGTAATGCCTGCTGCAACAACACATGTAGTAAAAGTTCCAACTGGGTAGCAAAAATCCACATTAAACAAAGAAAGTAGTCTGAAAGCAAACATTTAAATAAGAGGTGGGCAATTTTACAGTAGAAAGGGATTGGTACAAAATACAGTCAAGTCTAAGAATTAGAGTAAGCAGGGGGAAAAACATTTTTATTGTCATCAAAGAAGAAGAGGGGAAAAGAAAATCTGAAATGGCAATTTTAGTCGCCAAAACAATTTTCGAACTGGTTGAGAATCTGCACTGTGTTTGTTTGTCCAACGTTCTCTCCGAGCTTCGGTGTCTGAGAGGCTCAGTGCTGCTGCTCAGCAGTAATCTCAGTAGAATCTTTCTTGTTTTCACAGCATTTTGATCGACTACAGTTTGAGTCTTCACCATGCTTGGATGTCAAAACTCCATGTCCAAATGGAGCCATCTGCCCATGTTTACACATTTGGTACATCGGTTGCTTTGCATTGTGACACTTGGATCATTCCTCTGTAAGTCGAATGTCACGTACTGCAGAAGCATCTGGTACACTGGTGCTTCGTGTCACTGAGGGCATGTTTCATTCTCTCAGCAGTACTTGGTGGCTTATCTGCGGTGCATGCTATCTAGCTTTAGCAGCTTGAGTTGCAGCATGTGCTTTACAGTTTTATCACCTGCTGCTAAAAGGTGTGTCAACCTTTCAGTTTTAGTTTCTGGATTATTTAGTTTAACCTATTTTTGTGCCAACCGTCTGTGGTTACATAGCAACTCATTGTGATTTGAAAAACATTGCACGTTACAGGCTTGTTAAATAAATATCAGTCTAATTATGATTTTTGGCTATGCTACTTTTTAATCTGAATTTCTACCTTTTCCACATTGGGTCCCTTTGGAAAGATTTTTAAAAAAAGGTCTGCGTGTATCTACCACATTCAGTTTGAAATGACCTCTGTTCTAGCTGGTGGGTTGAAAAATCGTGTTCTACTAAATTAAGAAGCCTAAATCCAAGAGCTTCATCTTGCTCAGAGTCTTTGGCTTGTAATCTGGGCAGAGCTACATGACAACTGGGTGTCAGTGGATTTTTTTAAACTTCTTTTTATCATCATTATGATAAAGTTTGTGTGATTAGACTCAAGTTTGACATAATTAACAGTCGAACAGCTACACCGCAATCTCCAGGGATCACTGTTATACATGTGTGTTTGGCTGGATGACTCGAGGGGGTGTAGCAAGTAATTAAATGAAGATTGCAGACTCCTCCTCTCCTACTATCTCATCTTTCCCGAAGCATCCCTCACTCTCCACCTTGTACTTCAGAGGAAGAAAGCAGTTAATGATGGTGTTTGTTAAATCCACTTTAGTGCCTGCCCCATAACTCACTCTTATGTTATCCAGACAGACCAAAGGTGTTTAAAGTTTTTTTTATTTAATCTTTTTTTTCTATCCCACCACTTTTCTCCACATTCCATTAGCAAATTGCCTCCCCCTCCTCCTCCTCAATTCATCCACCTGCCCCTTAACGCTCCCATTAAAAGTCTAACGGGGGATTTATTTATTTTAAAGAGAGATCAACAAAGAAGTTCACTCCAGGGTATATTTTATTTATTTTTTTAGAAGACAAAGAAGAGAGCCGGATGTGGAGTAATGTCGGGTGGTAATGTAGAGCCAACCTGAAGGACCTCAGAGCCATCATTCACACAGAGTGGCAGCAAGGTCATCTGGCTAAAGGATGGTGAGTCTGTTTTGCATACACTGGGGGCTATAAAGTAATAAGTGCAAAAAGTGATAAGAAAACCATTAGGCTGTTTGATAAAAAAAAAAAAAAAAAAAAATTATGCACTTTCATGCATGCCTTGCTTTAGATGGGAATAGCTACCTATTTTAAGTAAAAAAAGCAGAAAAAATAATCCAAATCAAACCCTTCAATTAGTGTCAACAATTACAAACATTTAATTCAGCTAATAATTACACATTTACCTGATCTGAGAAACTTAAATAAATGACAAACGGATAAATTGGCTTTAGAATCTAAACATTTTTTTGTTAACATCACAGGTAAGTGCGTAGCACATAATCGCAATACAGTCTTAATAAATGCACTAATGTGATGCATCATTGCTGCTTAATTTACTTGATTCACAATTTCTTTGTATGAGCAGCATAACATTACATCTGGGATAATCATCCTTTGATTGCCGTAATAAAATAATTGAGTTTGTTGATGGGACAAAGAGGGTAGAAGGTGTGTGTGTGTGTGTGTGTGTGTGTGTGTGTGTGTGTGTGTGTGTGTGTGTGTGTGTGTGTGTGAGAGAGAAACTGAGGCAGCCTGAGCTTCATTACAGTATGCATACATGCATTTCCAGTGGGCAGGATTACCCCACTTAATAGAAGGAAAAAAAACAAACTCCTGAGTCAGTCGGCTTGCTGGCCTCACAGACTTGGCCTAATATCTAGTCGTGTATCAGGTCATTCACTCTCAGAGTTAATATCTAACTGAAGGACCCAATCTCAAGATTATGAGGTTGTAATTTTGTTTACGCCATCTGCCACCATATGTAATTGAATGTACTGCATACTATAATCTGATACATCCGGGGCTTATTTTTTGCTGCTGCTCTTATGCTTGTGTCTTTGGGTGAATGCATTAAGTGTGTACTGGTAAAATTGATGGAAAATGTAAAAATCACACCACAGTGACATTGTATCATGAACGGTAAATGTCCTGTATTTATGTAGCGCTTTCTAGAGTTCTGCACTCCCCAAAGTGCTTCACAACACATCAGTCATTCACCCATTCACAACCACACTCACACACTGGTGGTGATGAGCTACATTTTAGCCACAGCTGCCCTGGGGCGCACTGACAGAGGTGGAGATGCCATGCACTGTTGTCAATATCAACAACTTGGCATTGACCCATGAGCATTAATTACAGCATGACAACCAAGTCTCACAAGTCGACTTATTGTCTGCCATGGCTTGGCATCCCACATTTCTTGAAGGGTGGTCCTCAGGTCATTGAGGTTCTGGAGGTACAGAGTTACTGCATGATCCTCTGCATGGTAACTCATCTTACTTCATAGGATTTCTATAGGATTCAGGTCTGGAGAAAGTACAGGTTACTCCAACTGAGTTACCCCAGACTCCAGCAGCCGTTCCCCAATGATTCAAATTTGACAAACTGGAGGATTGTTGTCCACAAAAATGAAATCAGGCCTGCATTGTCCATGCATAGGCACAATGACTGGATTAATGATGTTATCCAGGACGTATCGACTTGTCAGAGTGACATTCCTAAAGTGTAGGAAAGTTCTGTATTGACCACCCACACTGTGACACCACTATCCACCAAAGGCTGGTATGCATAGCACTTTCCTTGATGTGATCATCAGTGAACATCACTGGTGTTCATGGGTCTCTTGTCCAGCGTAAATTCTCACTGTACAATGCAAGACGTTGATGCATGTGCCTGGTGGTGATCTCAGGTACCGTTGCAGGTCATCTAGCATGCAGACCACGCTGATGTAACCATTTCCAATGGTCTGACGTGACACTTGGGTGACTCTCACCTCCCTAAATGTACCTGGAGTTGTGTGGCATTTATCATCTGGTTCTGCAGGACACTGTTCACAATAAAGTGGTCATCAGTGTGGGATGTGGCCAAAGGACATCCACTTCTATGCCTTTCTGTGATTCTTCCAATGTCTCTGCATCTTTGTTTTAACCTGCTGAAGACACGGTGACTCTCTAAGCTCAATGGCCACATGCTCAGAGCTCCATCAAGTTCTGTCCACTGAGATCGGCAGGGTATATAGTTGGATCATGACAAATAAACTAGTTCTAAATATTTCAAAAACATTGTGTGTAATATTTGGTTCGAGGTATAGACTATTAGCTAATCCCAAATTAAATTTACAGGTAAATGGTCAAAGTATACAGCAGGTTAAAAAGGTAAAGCTACTTGGACTCTGGCTTGATTGTTCACTGTCATGGTCTGACCACATCAACATTGTTGTAGCAAAGATGGGCAGAGCTGTTGCAATAACACGCAAATGTGTACCATTTCTTAATTCACAGCTGCTTAGTCGGGTTGTTTGTACACTGGTTTTATGTCATTTAGATTACTGTTCAGCTGTGTGGTCTGCTATGTCCAACTGTCTTTTAAAAAAACTACAGGTAGCTCAAAACAAGGCTGCAAGACTGGTTCTTGGTTGTTCCTTAAGAACTAATACCACCGAAATGCATAATCGTCTTTCATGGCTGATGGTCAAGCAAAGACTATCTGCTAATACGCTAGATTACGGTAGAATTATTGACACCCAGACTCCTACAATGCTCTACAATAACATAATTTTCCGTTCAAATGTGCATTCCCAGTTTACTAGAGGAGCTATGAGCCGACTGATTACTTTACCTAAACCTAAGACGGATTTTATGAAGAGAACTGTGTTTTTTAGATCAATTTTATTGTGGAATAATCTTCCGGCTGAGGTTCGTGATGATAAGGGTAAATTAGGCTTCAAAAAGAAACTAAGACTGCACCTGTACGCAAAATCGTAAACATCATCTGGATCAGTTAATCGAGTGGTTGTTATATGTGCTTTGATTTTACTTATTTTTTATCTTAAATCAACTGAATTTTATGTCTTATTGTTCTGTTTTTTAATCCAATAGTGATTGTGTACAATAGTTTTTAATAGTTTTTAGATTTTAATGTGACTGTGTTGTATGTATTGCTTGGACCCCAGGAAGACTAGCTGTCGTCTACCCGTCAGCTAATGGGGATCCTTTTTAATAAACAAATAAACAAATAAACTTCTATCTGAGAACATCCTATTTGAAGCCTTGCAATGGTAGGGTGCTGCTGATAAATTGTTAGGCGTTGTTATGGTCTCATGATGTCAAAATGTGAACAGCATGTTGAGGAAAAATTGTTTGTTTTAAAAAAATATCTATTCTAACTGAACCAGGAAATGTATTGGTAGATTCATGGATCAAACACCTGTTGTGAATGTAGCCGTTAGACTCTTTGTAAGAGAACAACAAATTGTGCAAAAAGCACTGAACAACTGGACATGGACATTCAAATCTTGAGAGACGTCACATTAAGTTCACCTGTGACTGTTAGGGTGCATTTTAGGTTCATTCTAAAATTTCACGGGAAATCCAAATATCTGTACCTTTTTGTGAGTAGTGTGTGTGTGTGTGTGTGTGTGTTTGCCTTTATAAAATCTGAACGCAACCAAAAAGCCCTTTCTGCAGGATTTATTCTCTCAGCTTCATAGTGATTCATGCACTCTCAATTAAATACTAATTTACTCAAATATTGCATATTTTTTCTAAAAAAAAAAAAAAGCACTCAAGGAACAAATCAGAAACAATCTGACAATAATTGTATGCTTTCTGTAAGTGCATGGCTGTTAATGCAATACAATATTAGCAAATCATTAGGCAGTAATTCATAATTCTCCATAAAACAATCACATCTTGGCTCTCTTTGTGATTTAAGAGTCACTATTAAACCACCAGTTACTAAACATACTGCTGTTGCAGTCTTTTAAGGTTTTTTTAGACGTCCTGCTGTCTTTATCATCTGCTTCAACATAAAATCTCTTAATCTGTGACTCAGCTGGACTCATAGAAGGCGTGCTGTACTCTCATGTTACTATTTCTTTCAAATGATGCCATGCTATGATGAGAGTGGTGAACTCAAGAAAAGCTTCCATTGCAACAGTTAGTTTTTTTATTCATGCATAAAAGTGTATAAAATGATAAATAGTGATGCACAATGTGTACATGCTCAAACTATGCAATGGGGTTGAATCTCAGACACTACCACACCGCATTGTAGCTCAACATCTTTGCAATAGCAAAAGTTACATCAGTTTTGTTTTTGCAAAAGTCCATAAGCTGTGGTGGCCAGCTGGAACTAGGTTGACTCCAACAGTTAAGTAGTTGTACATGCTTATCTAATAAATCTGTTCTGAGAGTTTTACTAAAGTCCATCCAGTTCTTCTAAACATATTTTAGCAAACACTATAAAACAAATGCACAAAGATTAAGGCAATAAATGACTAAAAACTTGCACATTAAAGAGATAAAAGATGATGATTATTAATACAAATATTTTGATGGAATCAGGTCATTGTTTTTACCAGATTCCAGTGTTTATTTTAGGTTTACAGTCTTTTGTTTTATTCTGTTGTCAATCCTTTTATCTAACACTTTTCTTACAGGAGTAACATTTTTTTTAAAACTTCCATGTCTACCTAAGGTTATGATTTTATCAAAAGATGTACTGTAGACCTGGAACAGTATAGCAGAAAATATAGAAAAAGTAGTTTATATGTAAATTAATGTGGTTTTCTTCACCACCACAGAGGATCTACAGTTCAAAGAGTTGGAATAGCAAAAAAGTGTGTCACTGGTAGCAAGCCAGGATAAGGTATTACTAGCTTTAAATCCTTCAGCACTGATCAAAACCAGACTGACTGCACACACTGGGAAACTAGGACTTTACACACACACACACATACACACAACTTTGATGGCAATAACTTGTTAGATTTCCAGTGACCTGGTGTAGTTCACAGGCCAGATGACGGTCAGCAGTAGAGCTATCTCAGTGGGAAGGTTGTGTTGATGTTTGTCTCTTTTCACTTTCTCTGCATCGCATTTATTTCTGTCCATCTGCAGTTTTATAAATAATGTTCACACAAACAAGGCTAAACTCTAAAGCTATTGATGTTAAGGTGAGGAATAACCCAGCATTTATTAATAGGCTGTAATACATTTAGAATTTGAGGTATAATTGATCATATTAAAACCACTTAACGGTGAGTTAATATTTAATTTAATCTTTAGGAGTAGTTTGGTTCTGAGCAGAAAAGTTTTAATGTTTAACAAGTGAATATGAATAAGGCTCTTAATAATAAAATATTAATGTTCAGTCTAAATCAGAGTTTAAAGGCGTTCTTATAGGCTTTTGCAAATCTCAAATTCTCAATTTAGTTCAGTACAAACTTTTTTTATGTGCAAGCTTTTAAAATAGGTCAATATTTAATGCGTGTGAATGTGCTCGAGTCTATATTAGTTTCTGTAAGGCTTCCCTGTAAAATTATGTTACACTTCCAGATTTCTTTTTTCTCGTGCTCCTGTGCTCGCATGCCTCCATATGTCTCATAATCCAAGAGATTGGCACACATCATAGCGGCGGGAGCTGGGGAATTTAGCGCCATTCTGCCACACTCATCAGTTTAAAGAAGCAGACAGAAAGAAGTTGTGTGACAGTGTTTAGCGCATTACGAAAAAAAAAAGGGAGATTCTGACTCGGCACAAGGAAGAACTGCCTCACTAAATGAGGAATGCACAGTGGAGCTGTTTCAAAGGGGCAATTTTACACCAGCTTATGAACAAGAGAGTGAATGGAAGGATGCACACTGCTTAGAGAATGCCAGATGTTACACGAGGGAATCCATCTGCAGCGAGAGTGACCAAGGATGGAAGGATTTTAAATTGGCTCTGAAAAATTGGGACCTGAATTAAAGGCAGATGAAGAAAATATTTAGGATTCAAAGTGTTTTTATGAGACGTGTTTGCCAATTTAATTCATTGCATTTATTTTCTTCTTCTTTACTGGCTCGCCCAAGGAGGTTTTAATTCACGTAGTGAAACTCAACTAACACAAAAATCACACGCTTCCTAAATATCTAATAAAACTAGTATAAATAGCGAATCGGTGACTACTGGGAAACGCTTAAAAGCATTTTGATGTGAATTTCTTGTGTCGTGTGTCATTTTTATGAAGGCTACCACCAATCTGTTTGCTGTCAGCTTTTTCAAAACCCCCTGGGAACAGTCAGGTCAGGGTGAGGTTAAGTTGAAAAAACAAAGTTACAAACCACAACTACTGAGGTAACACGGTTACCTCTGAGTATGATCAAACTTTTTCTGTCTCCTATATTGCAAAGAAACTGGATAATTTCATACAGTAATTCTAAGGTTTTTTTGCTTGAAATGAAGAAAAAAAAATCATCAAAACACAATAAGAACATACCCAGGTATGAGACTGCTGTTTGTTTAAACCCTGTTATCCATCTCCAGAGATGCTGTGATTCAATGGCAGATGGGAGAGGCGAGAGGCAACACTATTCATTACATTGGAAAACAAAAAGTGTGTGTGTGTGTGTGTGTGTGTGTGTGTGTGTTCTCAACATTGAAGCAACGGTTGGTCCAATCATTCCGTGTGTTAGCTGTGGCAGGTGGCTGACAGTCAGGCATGCTGCACCATTCAACTCCTGTTGCTGCTTATTGATCTTTTATCTTTTTAAGGGCTAACGGGGAGGGTTTTTTTATTTATTGCGTCTGTAAAAAAAAACCATAGCGGGTTGCAGAATTATAGATAATAGCAGGGCATTAAACGCAATATATGGTTAGTTGTATTCTGTACGAAAAATGCCCTAAGAGTCATGGCTTTCCTACAAAAAAAGCTATTTAGATCCAAGCTTTTCAGAAAATTCAACCGGTGCAATGGCAGAATAAATCAAGCCACCTTACTGCTGGTTTTGCAGAACCTACTGTTTCCCTAAAGTATTGTACAGTTATTATGTGGTCTAATGGGATGAACAGCCAAGCAAGGCCCACTGCTATGATTCAGGGTTCCCATTAGTTCTTGCACTCCATTTCCAAAGCTTTTCTTGCATTTTGTGAGCTTTCATCACCTCTTTGACTTCCGTTCTCTCTCTCACACGTTTAGGAAAAAGAAGAATCTGCAGACATGAAACCGGAATGAAATGTCTGTAAGGTCCCATCACCTCCTCAGATCTAATAGTGAAATAAGAAAAGGGATGTTTGAAGAAGCAAAGGGACTTTTAATGAACAGGGCCATTATTGATCGGTGGACAAAACAGTCGTTAATTATGTGCAGGTGGGCATTTAATTGAACGAGTGAAATAAGGTCTGTGCTGGCTAAGCTAATGTAAGGCTAAGAATGAGGAGAGTTTGATTGAGTCCTCTGCCACTAGGGTGAAGTATGGGACACAAATGATCAGTCAGCCAGTGTCTTTGGATCATTCTCTCTCCCTCTTGTGGTCTTTTGGTTTTTTCTTTTTCTTTCCTGTTTGTCTCTTGGGGAAACTGTGTCTTATTGCTGAAGTTGTTTGTGTCCAAATGAGTAGGAAATCCCCCCTTTACTAATTCCTTCTTTGTATGTGTAAATTGAGTAAGTAAGAAAGATCATGAAGACTGTGGGCGTAGATTTGACATGAACGGAGGTGACGTGTCCCCTCTAATACCCAGCAATCACTGAATTGTGTGCACCAATATTTCAATCCGGAGCAGAAATAGCGCTGCATCCCCAAGTGGGTTGAGTTCCACAACATCTGTCATTCTGATGAAGACCCTCCTTCCTCCTAGAGACCCCTTTCCATTATTTCTTGCCGCCGACATTTTTCAGCCAATGAAATTCAAATTTCTGCATTCTCTCAACATGCATGCGCATCGACCAAACCTGTACCAGTAGGGGGCGCTGTCGTACAGGACGCTCCGTGTGTTTCTCTGTTTACCGTCTCGTTCACTGAGGACTCACAGCTCATTTCTACTAAAAACCTACCCATTCTCCAGCTAAAGACGGTTTTATTTTTATTTTTAAACCTTTCACCTCACAGAATGGCAAGGCTTGACAGGGTTACGCGTTTATTTTGGTCAGAAAGTTCATCCAGGGCCGAGTCAAGTTCAGCTTCAGAGTCCAGCAGCAGCTCTCTGCTAACAGAGCTAATATCAGAAGCAGCAGGGACAGAGAGGGCTCATCAGACCCTCGTAGTATTGTTGGAATAAGATTGTGAACTGTGAGTGATTAAACCCTACACATTGAGCTGTACAGTTCATGTCCGAAGTATATGCGCCGCGTGCACGCGCGCACACGCGACCGGACGCGCGTGTCGAGATGTTTTGAGGAGGAGCCTTTGGACACTAGATTCAAAAACTGCTCTCTTGCTGAAATAATCCAGAGTGCGGCTTTAAACACAGAATTGAAGCTTTTAGTTCCTTTCAGTATTTTGTCTTGAAATATCAAAAGGTTTCAACATGTGGAACCTAAGTTCACTGTTTTTCAAAGCAAATAACACACTCGTCATCATTTTGAGTGTCATAAAGATCAACATAACCTCTCTAAATATTCCTGGAAATAAAATGTGGTGTTTAAGTGAACAAGTGCGCTGTATAATCCCTTGAACGGATAAGTTGTGTTGCTTAAGCGTGAGTGTTTAAGCTCAGCACGAATTAGACCCTCATTAAAAGAGGCTTATTTATCTCTACACCTTCTAAAGAATCATGGCAGGTGTCTTTGAGGCTTTGAGCTGGTAGCAATTAACACACCTATGAAGTCGATTTAAAAACACCTGCTTTCTCACAAACTTTCTCTTGGTACGAGTGTGGAAAGAATTAAAAATATATATTTATATGAATTTTAGAATGAAACGCATGGACTTGCTACTTTATATTTTCTGCAGAAAAGGGAATCATATCTGTTAACTGACGTTTTCTAAGCCTTTCATCTTTATAAGCGGTTGTGTGTAAGTGCTTGTCAGTGAGACAATTAAGTCAGAGTCTATTAGAATAAAAAGTTGGTTTCATACTTTACTTTCACACAACCTCTTCAGGACAAACAAAAGAAAAAAAAAGAACAAGAATGAATTAATATGTGAAATTTTCTATCATCACATAAAAATAAATTGATTTATTCATTGATATAAATACTTCAAGATGTTTTTATAATGTAGCTCACATTAGCAGCAAGTCAAACATATTTTAATTAAGTTTGTAAATGTGTAAAGTAGAGACATCCCAGTTAGGTTTCTTTGCCCTCGAGTCTGAATCATTTGATTTTGAGCATCTACCAAATCCTGGTCCCGATCCAATATTTCTACAATGTTGTTGTCATCAGCTTTATAATACCTCCAGACTGCAGACATACTTCGCATCAAGCTGCTTCCATGTTCTGCTTTGCCGGCGTTTCATCAATAGCGTCTCTGCAACAAAGTGATGTCATGCCACACATGTTGCTGTTTCTGTATGGAGTCAAGAGGTCTAAGTCTGTGCCACCGCGTAACTATAGATGTGTTAAAAAAATAATGAGAATATACATACATATGCTGTAGAACCGAGTCCAGATCGGGAGGTAACATCCGATTTCCGATCACGTGATCAAATCTGGACATCCCTAGTGTAAAGTCTGAGCTTTATAATAAAAATCATATAAAATATACATAATAAATTATGTCTTTATTATGATGGCTCCTGACATGATCAGTCACAACAATACAAAACTTACAGTTTTGTCTGATTATTACTATTGTTATCATTTTAGCTGCAGTGTTTTACAACAATACGGTGTCATCTGCACAGGATAGGGGTTTTGTGAAGATGTATTTGTCAAAAATTGTCAGCCTTGTGTCCACACAAAATGACATTTTAAAGGTACACTTGGCCGATTTGGCTTGTTAAATCACTGTTGTAAAATTGAACTGTTGACTCCTCTCTCCCGCTGTCCGCCAGTGTTTTCAATCATCAGATAAAGGTTTTCTTTGTTCCTGTGGAGGCTCCGCCATGATGAACACGATACAATAGATCTCTTAGCTTTTATCTATGATGTCTGTGTCTTCAGCTCGTCTGTTCTGAGCAGGTTCTGAGGTGTAAACATAGATTACTGTAAAGCGTTACTGCTTCTCGTGAGATATGGGACTTTGTGAAACTTCAGGGCAGACTCTGAAGTTGCAAATGTGGTATTCTTGATGCAAGCAGCGAAAAAATAACTTGGTGTGCCTTTAATAGCCCCTAAATTATACTTTTTAAAAATTGGTTGCGGAGTAGAAAAATTCTTGATTTTCATTTCTATTTTCATGTGGACAAGTCAGACGACGTTTGGCCACTTGGGTAATTGTGGAGTGCTTGATAAATTAAGACCTACCGTATAAGATGAAATGCAAAGCAACTCATTATGCACAAGTTATCATTCAGCATATGAATAGATGAATCCATCCACTGTATAATTCGTAGTTGAGCTAAATGTCTTTAATAATGCAAACAGCCCTCCAAATGTTCACCTTATAACGGAGTCAGGCCATGAAACATTTCCCTGCTATTGTTCCTGTGATGACCCATTGCACCCCACTGTTTCTTTGAGGGCTGTTAAGCCAACAGGGTTTCATTACAGAGCTAGCAGCTGTGACTATTTTTACTATGCTACCTCAGCCAACTGTGGTTGAGTCTGTGAGCGAGCATGAAGAATAGAAGTACACATGCAGGAGTATGCAGCCTTACATAGTGTGTGTGTGTGTGTGTGTGTGTGTGTGTGCTTGTTTATTATGCATCAGCTTGTGTAGCCAGTGTGTTTGTGTGTGCATGATCTACTGTGCTCCTTTCTCCCAGAGTCCATAACATCCCATTGCTCTGTGATAAATGTTTGCTACTGTGGTGCATGTGTGGCCTTAAAATGAAACGGCCAGCTGGCCCCCCGCGGGAGCAGTTTATTCTGTGGTTAGACACATCATTACGGGTATGGATCTATTGATGGTTTGTCTGCTTTTTTTATCTGCTTTGTTGTTTAGTCTTCCTAATTAGCTGCACTTTCACACAAGCTGAACTTAGCACACGTGTTATTTTATGTCTTTTGTGAAATCATTAATAAATGCCAATCAGTTATAGATGTTTCAAAACTTTTCACATAAAATGGACAGATTTAACAATTCATTTAGAAAACAGGCAAAACCTATTTATTTAATTCTTTTGCAGAAAAAAGTTTTGCAACTGCGGGTTAATGAGAGCAGCGTAGCAAAAAGTTTGGACCGAGGTTTACATACTGTCTTCAGCGCACAGAGATTGATTTTTTTTTCTCTTTTTTTAATATCCTCAGCCATATTTTCCAACAAAATTTCCAAAGGAGTTTTATTTATGTCCAGTTTGAGTTACTCATTGGCCACAGTGTAATTGTTGCACCCCATATTCACAAAACAATATATATATATATATATATATATATATATATATATATATATATATATATATATATATATAAGTTGCATTGGAGAAGCTTTTTGTAAGTTGCAGATGTCTACAGTTCATCACTCTAATAAGAATGAACGATTATTAACATTTAAATATGACTAATTAAGAAGATTAAGTGAATTTCAGAAATACTTGTGTATTTTCTGACAAGTCTACATTCTCAGTTTATTTGATGAAAAGAAAATTCTCATCATAAAAACCTGTGATTGATCACAAGGTAGTCGCACAAAACAGATATTTATACACTTTTTAAATTTATACATTTACTTCAATATTAACCAACAAGTATAAATCTTTAAAGGCGTTTTCCTTAAAGGGTATGTACAGAAAATGTGTGAAAAAGGCCAGAAAAGCGACACATCAATAAAAGAGTGACTTGAGTATGTGTGAGAATCTTCTCCTGAAGCAGTGAACGAGAACAGCTACCAGCCACATTAGTGGTGTGTAATGGATTTCCTCACAATGAGCAACAGTTTTCTGTCCTTTTAATCAACATTAACTGAATAAATGAATTGCATGTGTTTTTCCTGTTCATTTGACATGAATGTTTGTGTGTCTGGCATGTGTGTGTGTACCTGTATGTGTGTGTTTTTCTAATAAAAGAAAACTTAAAGTCAAACGTTTGTTGGTGTACATTCTCAGTCATCCAGGGCATGATGATCAGGGTCTGATGAGAGGTGAAACATATTCAAGTAACAAGAGAAATCCAGTTTTTAATTTTTTTAAGAACAGGTCAGGAGTAGCTGAACTCGCATTCTTGAATGAAGAAAACCAGTAAAAGCAAGTTAAAGCTTGACAACAGATTTTCAGTTTCCATCAATAGTCACCTAACAGTCCAGATCTACAGGGAATATACTGGAACGTTACCATTCATGGGGAAAAACATGAAGCAAATCAGAGCCGAAGCCCCATAAGACTAACGGCGAATGTGCAGTCTTGTCTCTCTGTGTTAAGTCAACATAATGCTGCGTTTAAAATTAATTTCTTTTGATGCTTTGCTCCCACTGTTTGTGTCTTTCCGGTCTGCGAAACGTGTTTTCTCCAAAACAGAAGCGGACAAGCCCTAATGCGCTGTTTTGACATGGCAGCACGGCAAACTAAGAGCCTACACTGATTGCTTGTGTCCTCTGCTCTAATGCTTTTGTTAATTCTCTAATGAAGTTGATTGGCACACTCTGATGTGAAGAGGAGGTTAGAGAGGAAAACTGTTAGCGGTGAGGGGACAAGGTCCTGCAACAGGATACTGTCGCTATTAGCTGTAGATCTGATTCACCTCTTTCCATGTTCCTCTTTGCTTCTCACCCATTTTTTTTTCTTCTCTTCAGTCGCTTTACGTTACACTTCAGGAATTAAATTAGAGCTTGCAAAATCTTGAGACATGCTTATTACCGGGCTGGCATTGTTGTAATGTATCTGACCTTGACCTGTTCGGGATTAATCCGAGCAGAGAGGGATGAAAAGGCTCCCTGGCTGATTCTCATGCAGAGCACAGACACGCGTTGTGTTTACCAATCTGAGATGGACAAAGAGAACAAACAAGTACCAGCTCCTCACTCAGGAAGAGCCGTATAGACTCAACTCACTGTGTCACATCAGACAGTGGGAGAGGAAATCTCTGACATTGTGTTAAAAAACTAAGAGCTCCTTATTGTCTGTGCTCAAAAAGCCATAAATCTTAAAGATTTACAAGCGCAACCCTGAAAGACGCAAGATATTCATGCTGTGCATCTTGAGCCAACATGTTTAAGTGGATCGCGTTCGTCTCACTGGTGAACTCGTATCAGGTTCTTCTGCAAAATGTCTGCCAGTTGGGTTTTATGACAGGGCTAAGAGTTAAAGCCATGGGATCTGAATCAATATGGCTCCTCTGGGTCAATTTTTCCTCATTGGTTTTGAGATAAGACATGTGAACGACCAGCCGAAGTCGCTGCTGATGCATTCGGTTGCTGGACGTATGACAGAGCTGACTTCTTTTTCTCATTTCCCCATCTTTGTCACTTGTCAGTGCTGTCTTATTATTGCCCAGATTGGCAAGAATACAGCCTCTGCCAGCCCCTCATACATCTTAATTTGGAGCCTTTTACTGAAATAGAATATAGTAAAAATACATGACTTGGGGTGGCTCTTAAAGCACCACAGCAAATCAGATTAATTTAGGTATTTATAACTTAATAGTTCATCTGCACTTGAAGTCGTCAGAATCATCTGCAGCTGTTTCAGAGCCTAAAATATAGCAATGGGTTTAGTTTATTTTATTATAATGTCATTTAAAGATAAATTCTATAATTTTCAGAACTTTTCTGTGATCATCATAATCTGTACTTGTTCCAACCCTGTTTACTGACCTGAGGTTGCTGATTTGGGTTTTTATGTGAGTCTAAATTGTTTGTTTTGTATCTTTTAACTCGGATGTGGATGCTTTATTAGTTCACATCAGGCTACGGTCTGCTTTGCATTTGCACAGAAGCATTCTTCATCACTTTTGAAAGCTGAGCATAAAAAATATTACAGGAAAAAAATCTGGAGTTAAAAAAACCAACAGCAACACTGAATATAAAACCTTTGATCGCTCATTTGGTTTATTACAAACGGGAAACATAAGACACCGCCATAAGTATTCTGCACTGTGTGTGTTAGGAAAGTGGTTGATAAATTAATTTGAGCTGAATTGAAGCTCATTGCTCTAAAATTGATTTTCTCTGACCATCATTAACAGCAAATTTAACTTTGCCTGTATCATAGTGCCTAATTTTGCTTTTTAAAATTTCTATTTGCCCTTACTGTCATCATCTTGATTTGAATCAGCTAACAGAAATCACCGTATAACGTGCACACAAATAGCATTTTGTAAGTAATGATATTAAAAACAAATTTTAGGAAGCTTGCATTTTGTTTGTTTTTTTTTACTGTGATAAAACCAGCATTTAATAAAGTAAAATCTGCTAAATTTTGAATTATTTTTAATTATTGCTAACGACTATTGCATTTAAATTCAGCCCAAAAGATGTTTTATAGTAATGTGTGTTTTCCAAGCTGTGGGAATTCTAAACATTGAATTTGTGCTTCATTGCATCAATATTTTGACATGTAATAATTTATGTGGACAAACAAATGTAGTAAAAGCCACAGGGTTTGTGGATTCACAATAAATTATAACTGAATGAAAACAGCTTCACATATTTAAAAAGCAGAAAAGATTTACAAAGTGGAATAGAAATACAGAACTCTACCCTAAGAGTAAATAATTTACTGACAAAGAAGGGGGGTAAACAGACATATTTGGCTTCTATGTAGCTCATTAAAAACCTCTGCTCTCGATGGTGCTAATCTGTTGCCTAAATTTAGTAATCCTGCTGGCAGAGGGCAGAATTCCTCTGTCTGGCGTCTGCAGCACCTCTGAGAAGTCAGCAGAAATGCAGGCTCGCTGTTTTAGCTAGCTCATCATTTTCAATGCAGAAATAAACCAAACTCCATATATTATTTGTGTCGTTTTATTGTTTTGGATCTATTGTTGATTGACTCTTTCTGATGACTGCATTTCTCTGATTCCTATTAAAAGAAAACCATGTCGGTAAAATAAAAGAAAATTAAAACCCAGCTGTTCGGCTGAGATTACTTGAAGGGCATAAAGAATGAAATGCATTTCAAAATTATTAACAAATTCATTCATAAATTGTAAAAAGAGATGTGATGTAGGTGTCAAAGGTCACTGGTTTGAATGAAAGCGAGTTGGTGGGATAAATAATTAGAGTGCCTCTGGCTTCTTTCATATTGTAACATGTTGGAGTGTCGTCAGAACATTTTATCTGGAAGAAGATGCATCAAGACATCTTCCTTTCAATAAAACAGAAATGATTTCTAATACTGACACAGATCACAGGATTATAGGAAACACTGTACATGAGATGAGGTTTTCATAAAGTGTAATACATATGGTACTCTGTAGGGCTTACTGTATGTGTTTTTGAAACTATAAAGTAGAGTCGATGTAATAATTCAAAGGAGATGTTGCTTTTTAAAGCGAGGGTTTTGCTGTAAATTGAAAAATAAGAAACTGTTTTCTGTTTAAGTCTATCAGTCAACATCCTACAGTACAATATGCATGCTATGAGTATTTTCACCAGTATTGAGCATTCTAAAATCACATGACATTATGTTTAAATAACAGCTAAGGTCCATTTTATGCAGGATAAAAAACCCACAGTGATGCAAGAAAATCAGCCTAAGTGTGGATGGTTGTTGCCGAAGTGTTGAATTAGTGTTTTGGGATGCTCAGGATTGTCCATCACGTACTTCGTTGTCGTCAGTGGACATGTGCAGACCCTGATATTTACTGTAGATGCTTTCACAAACTTCATGGCTTCTCCTCCAATAATGAGAGGAAGAGAGATGTATAAGTCCACCATCTTTTTTTGTCATTTGATTTGTTGTTGTGGCAACAGAGTATCTAGGCTCTGGGTGGAGCGTGGTGGCAACAGATCTATTGAATGCTTTATTAGTCATTGAACCAATGTCCTGGTAGAGTAAAATTTAGTTTAAGTACATCCGTTTCCAAGATCAGACAAACAACAGATATAATACAGACAGGAAATCAGGTGCCTGCGGGCATGCGCTGCAAAGCAGTCCCTTTGTAGAACAGGGAGGAGATGAGAGGTGGGGTGGGTGGGGAGGTAGTAAAAAACATGTTTTCAACTTTGCGCTTCTTGTGAGGCGCAGAGAAGCAAGCAGGAAAAAAAACACCTCCGACATGGAAAGCAAAAACACCCAGACAGTCACAAAGGTAAGGGGGGTGGACCTTCCCCTAGCTGGATGGTACGAGTCCAGCTCCGGCTGTCAGGAAGGACGAACGAGGTCATAGGTGTTTAGAGGACGAGGATTCGAATCAGCTCCCCCATACACTCCAGTGGGGATGGTTGAATGCCAACTCAAGGTTGGTTGTCAGGGAGACCAGATAAGATTAAGCTTTGTTTGACTCCAAACAGAGAACCAGGTTCCTCTCTGTCTTTCTGTCCGTTAGCTGACCCATATGCCCAGCCGAATTGATCGAATCATGGCTAATTTCCACTCATCCAAGCTGTCAGACGCTCCAAGTTGGAATGCATCCCATGCCAGAGTTCCAGGCTCAGCCCCTGTCCATCCAGGCGCCAGGTCAGCTCATTCATTGCAAGGATATGGGTGTTCAGAGGACCATTGTGAGGAGCAGGAGTTCTCCCAATAGCTCTAGTAATTTACAATAAACCAGGCCCACGCCAAAGCCAATAAGCGAGAATCCAGCCATCGTAATCCCAAAAATGTAAAGATCTTCTATGTATTCCAGGGACAGCTGGGTGAGACACATACTGCCCCATTTCGGCCATGAGTCTATCACGAAGCCCGCCGCGTCCGTCCCCGTTGGAAAGGCAGGTGTCCCCTTCTCTGCTCTGAATTTTTTTAAAAACTGTGTCGATTGTGTTGAGGGTCCAGCTAACTAAATCCATATTGAAACAAGTGTTGGAGTAATCCAGAGGGGAGGAGGAAGGAGCTCCGATTAGACCAGCCAATGCAGCAGAACACAGGAGAAGGGAGAGAAAAGGGGATGTGTCTGTCCTCCACAGAAGCCGGAAGGAGATGCAGCATCAACTTACAGGCATGACTTGATTGTTGGGAATTTTACAAGGTGCTGACCACTCTGGGCTCGGGTCGAGGCTACAACCCCATCACACCATCAGCATTCTGCTGGATTCAAAGCAGTCAGAGATAAATATATCAGGAGGGGGCTTAGAGGATGATGTGATCATGGCCAAATGTTGTAGGATCATTATGGAAAGTTGCTGAATTTTAGAGCACAGTTAGGATGCAGGAAAGTGTCTCAATAATGTGAAAAGTGTTCAAAATGAGAGATATTTTCCAAATTTGCAAAAATCCAGCCATGTTCTGGTTGTGTAGATCAGAGAAAACAGATCAAGGTTCCTATTCTATTGGAATAACATCCTAAAAAACACATTTCACTTTCACTTCATGGACAATCTGCATTTTCTTGAAACAGTGTAAACTCGCAGCTAAATGTGTGTTTTTCCCCAGCAGGTCCTTTTTATTATGAATAATTAATTCATATTTTAAGCAATTAATTAGTAATACTCTGTCTCAAACACATGAATAAACACAAACCGTGTAAATAAATTCAAATATTATTTTAAATGGCTTCATGATTGTGATGCTTAAGTTTGAATTCTTATCCACGCACTCAGTTTCCTGTGTTGTCAGTATACAATTTTTTATTTATTTTATCTTTCACAGAAATAAATTTAAAAGAAAAATGGTGTTATCTTCTTTTCTAGTCATTTCACCAGCAGCCAGCAAATCCAACCTCTGACCTCACATTTAGACTCTAGTTTAGCTTCTATTAGCCCCCAAACAGACTTTATCTTTCTATCTGTTTTTATCTTATCATTTTGTATTTTTCTTTCTTCTTGTACCTACAATGACTAATCCCCTCTGTCTTAGTCTGTGGCGCTGGTATTTATTGACCACATTTCTGAGTCCTAATGTCTCTGTCTCTCATTCCTTGTCCTTGTGTCTGTGCCGCTTTTTCTCCCTCAGCTGTGTTTTGTGATTGGCAGCCGAAGCTCGACTGCAGTGGAGTTAATAGAGAATAGAGAGGAATACCTAGAGGATTTACAGCTGAGTGGAGACGCACAAATAAGATAATGACTTGGGAATAACAATTTTGCTGCACAATTTGGAAAGGCAGTGGAGAGAGAGAGAGTGAGAGAGAGAGGAGGAGCCGAGAGAGAAAACGCATGAAAAGAACGTCTCAAAGACAGCGAAGAAGAAACAAACTGAAGTGACTCCAGGAATGTTCTAAATGAAATAAAATAGTGGAACTTTCTTTAAAAAATAGGCAAGTAACACTGATTAATTACGTTTTTTCCTTCTTGATGGATTTGTTTATATGTCTGCTTCCTATCGAGACAAAAACTTTTATTAATATTCATATTTGTGCAAGTGTTTGGTGTGGGCTGTCTCTGCATTTGTCTTGTATTTAGCTTTGTTTGAGATGTTTACATTCCTCACCCAGAAACAAAGGATAAGAACCAATAAAAGACATTTTTATCCCATAGTGAAAGCGGCGCCTGGTGAGGAGAGATAACCCAGTAAAATTCATAATGCCCCAGCGTTCCTTTAACTCTGCCAGGCAGGAGTGGGTCACCCATCAAAACCATAATTTGTAGTCATTTTGTTGTCAGAGTTGTTGGTTGAGTTATAGAGACTGTGGCAGCACTCAGAAGGCCTCCTCAAGGGACATAATCTGAGAACGAAGACAAGGGCTCTCGGTGATATCATTTCCCCCTCTTGCTTCGCTGCTCTGTCCCTCCATCATCTCTTTGACATCACTCAACGCTCAACAAAGTAGTTAATGAAGCAGAAGAAGAGAGAATATTCGCCTGGTAATTAAGAAAAATGAAAGGAAGTGGAGTTTGAAAGCTGACACGGATGCACACTATAATTGTCCTCTCCTTGATGTGGGAGTGTAGCATTGTCTATACTCTTTCACTCCACTCTAAGTGTTTGAAAACTTAAACCTCACTTTTTCTTTCCCTCTTTTCATCCTAAGCTGAAATGTCCTTTGCTTATTTTATAATATTATTTATTTAATTGACTTGTCAAGAAACCGAGAAGCTGAGATTAAACTTTCTGTAAAAACACACGCATTTAACATGGTTTTTTTTTTACGTGTGAGCCCAAATAGAAAAGTAAATGTGTTGTGTTCCAAAATCACATGGAAAACATGGGAAAAACATGTTTTTTTTACCATGTGAAGTTCCCGTTTTCTTCTTTCTAAATTCACACGATAAACATGAGTAAAACATGTTTTTTTTCATATAGTTCACATATGTCACATGGTAATTTGACATGTTCTCACATGTGAAGTTCATGTGTTTTATTCTGTAAGGGCAATGGAGTTTTACACATTTAAATGTTTTTCTATTTTTAGGTTTTCTTGTCACACTGAATGTTTCAGAATAGTAAACAAATGTCAGTATCAGACAAAGTTAATCTCACTAAATAAAAAAAATGCAGTTTTCAAAAGGTGATTTCATTTATTAGAAGAAATCTTTCCAAACCAACCAACCAACCAACTAACTAACCAACTAGCTGCGAGTCTCTGGAGGTTTTTCAATCATGTATGGCCTGTTTAAAGTCCCACCACAGCATCTTGATTGGACTTAAGTCCAGACTTTGACTTTGCCCCTGCAAAACCTTATTAATTTTACCATTAATTTTTGCCAATCACAGTAGGACTGGTGCACTTTTGAATTGGGTTGTTTGGGGAGAAGAGGATGTTTGATCACCCTAGTTTTACTGTATGACCCAAGTGCATGCTGGTGATGAAATAAGCAGACTCTTTTTCAGGATTTTCTTGTAGACAGCAGAATTAATGGTTGCATCAGTTGCAGCAAGTTGTGCAGGTCCTGAATCAGCAAAGCAGCCCCAAACCATTACACTACCACCACCATGTTTTGGTAAAACTTTTACTGTTAGATAGTCTTGAGGATCATCAAGAAGTTTTTTTGGGTAAACATGAGATAATAATAATAATGCATTGGATTTATATAGCGCTTTTTAGGACACTCAAAGCGCTTCACAGAAGTAGGGCTGGGCGATATGGCAAAAATAGAATATCACGATTTTTAAATTGTATTATCACGATCTCGATTTTATCATGATTTTCAAAAATTATCAGCATAACTAAAATTACATAATAAAAAAGAGAAACATTGAATAAATAAACATAATTATTACAATTAAGAACAATCACCAGTGCAACTGTCACGAACCTGGCTCGAGTAGGACCCATAATGAGACCCAGACAACAGGGTGTGAAAACAATAAGAGTCTTTATTAAAAATAAAAGGGAAAAGGGAGGTGGAATGCAGCGGGAAGTCAGTCCAGCTGCTGGGGGAAAAAAACAGGACAAGGAGGTGAGAGGAAGTGATGGGAGATAGGGTCTCACCACAACGGGTAGGGAAGTCCGTGATCCAGTGGAGGGATGGTCAGAGGCGGTCCGGGTCGGAGATGAGCAGGCAGAATCCAGAGGGAGCACGCAGAGACGGTAGTCAGTGACGGAAGGGTAGGTCAAAATCCAAAAATATCCAAACGAGAACCGACAAGGAGCAGGCTAGAGGCAGTAGTCAGGGTACGTAAAAACTGTGGTCAGGAACAGGAACAAGAACAAGAACAAGAACAGGACTATGGAGGCTTGAAGGCTGTGAGGTAAACAAAACAGACGATCTCGCCCTGAGGAGCTGTAGAACTGTGGTTAAATAGTCAGAGGGACAGGTGGAAACAATTGATGATGATTAGCAGGTGAGGGAGGGGGCAGAGAGCAGGAGCGAGTTTTCATGACACAGGTGAGGGAGGGGCAGAGAGCAGGAGTGGGTTTCATGACACAGGTGAGGGAGGGGCAGAGAGCAGGAGCGGGTTTCATGACAGCAACATGTAAACATTTACATGTTAGGCTTATATTTACACATTAAAACCTTTTAAAATATGAAATAACTGATTTTAATTGTGATTATTATATAAACTCACCACTAGCAAGATGTAATCTGTGGCCAAAGCATGGCTGTCATGTCCATCTATTCAGATCCAGAGCCTTCACCATGTTAGAGTCATAGAGGTCATGTTTTCTTCTTCTGGGCTCCACATTTTTAGAACCTCTCTCAGTCCTGCTGCGATCATGTGCTCTCCTGTGTGGTCCTCGGAAAGGTTGTTTGCAGTGTTGCACTTTGCAGCTCCCAGTTGTTGACGAAATGAATGGTTACACTCAAATACGACTCAGATGTGTGACTACTGGACCAGAGATTGCTTGTGGAAGCAAAGAACTCCACATTCTTAATATTTATTGCAACTTTCTCTGCATTCAGCGTACATGCGCGGGATCGCGGTGTTCGAAAAAACTTGCAGGCAGCTGGGCAACTCGTAGCGCGGATCCAATACTTTTATCATTTTTTTAAATCCCACTCCTTCTACTTGTCGCTCAGGACACAAGTGGAACATTACCGCATCAGTCACGCTGTTCCATCGTTGCTGTCTCTGCCTCTGTTTTGTGATGCCTCTGTTAGCGTTTAATGCTTGGAAGCACTGGCTTTTTAGTTTTAGCTGGCTCTTGAGGTGTTGCCATCACTTGCCTTGATGCTCTCCTTGCAAATGATTTTAATTTGCTCTTTGTCGTCTGGTGAAAAGCCAAAGCAGTTCCATATAATGGAGGACGAGTTTCTCTTCGGAACCAAATCCTCATGTTTGCTCTCGGCCGCCGCCATGTTTGTTGTTGTTAGGTTGTACACACGTGAAGGGGGGCGGGCTAATATCACCATGAATCACTCTGATTGGTTTAATGTCAAACAAAGGCGTGATAACGTCCTCGGCTTCTCCGCTGCGTATTACATTTCATGGCTGTTTCGTGAGGCTTTCACGGCCGGTGGGAAAAATGGATGAATAATGATAAAACGATCTCCCAAAAATGACAGATCGTTAGACATGTAGATCGTTAAACGGTCTAAAATCGTCATATCGCCCGGCCCTACACAGAAGTTGCATTATTCATTCACACACTCATTCACACTCTGGTGGTGGTAAACTATGACTAACGTCTGTAGTCACAGCTGCCCTGGGGCAGTCTGACAGAAGCGAGGCGACCATTCTGCACCATCGGCCCCTTTGACCACCACCAACATTCACACACATTCAGAGATAGTCCTTTGTGTACTTTTTAGCCAGAAGAGGTATTGGTTGCTCCCCTTGATGCTATCCTTGTTTTGTCTCTAGTGCTGATCTGAAACCTTTCAGTGTGTGAAAAATCAGAAGAAGTAAAAGGGCAAATTCTTATTTTAGAGGTCCCTTTTGGGTGGATATTTCTTTTCAATCCAGAACAGTAACAATGAATCTGACATGATAAACATGAGGTTTATAATTTTCTGTTCTTTTCACATTCAAATCATTTTCAAAAACTAGATCTGAAAATCCCAACAAAAGTCCAATTTGTTTATTGTGACTGAATCATATAGTAAATTCAGCCCTGAATGATCGGAGGTGTGCTAAATTGCCTGTGGACTGTGTTGGAAATTCCATTCTTGTCAGTATCACTGCAGGAAGTCTTGAGAAACTGTTTGGAAAAATGCTATTACTGAACGGGCCCCCGGTACTACATTTCCACACTCTCCCATCTGAGTGTTGGGTGCCCATTACATATAGCTCCATTTCATGCCTTGGATTCATAAACTCATAAAAGTACACTTCAGCCACGAGGTATACCACAAATCAGTGGTTCCTAAAGTCAGGGTGAAAGGGGTGTCCTGATGCGATCAATAGAAATCAAAAACATGTTTATTGCTTATGTGCCATAATTGCTACAAATGGCAAAAACTCATGTCAGAGGTGGTTTAAAATAGCATATTGTTGTAGTTATTACAGTGTTGTTTCATTGGCTTAATAGAAATCTGTTTGCTTCAGTAAGCAAGAGTTAGGGTCACAAATCTCTGTTACTGCTGTTTTGTGAGTCAGAAGCTGAAATGTTTGGGATTTACTGCTGTAATTGGCCAATCAAGGGCTGGAAGCTGCTTAATTATGAGCATTACTTTTATCAAAGTAAAAATACCTTAATTTAGATTTTAATTTTTTTTATTTAACCAGGCTTTCATCTAAAAAAAAAAAAGAAATTTTTTACAAGCACATTTATGTTTCTAATTATTTGAAAACAATATCAATCACATATAACTTTAGGTAATAAACTGTCATGTATGCTGCAATTTACAAATGTAGCAGATCATGTTAGGGAAATTGTTAAATCAGTCTGCATTTTTAGAGGAGAGGTACATAATTTTGCATTTTAAAATAAAGAATTAAATGTAAAAGGGAGCAAAGGCAAAGCTCAGGCAACACATCAGACAAAGTAACTGTTTCTGAGCACATCGATAGCCTGCAGGTAATTATTTGGCATTATAATCTCTGTTCTAAAGAGGTTTTATGAGGGTGAGTAAGTTTTTATCAAGAGTAGAATTTGACCTTTACTTTAAACGTCAGTTGCCAAAGTTTTCTCCCTATAGTATGACACTTTTTACTGTTTGTCCATCCATCTGTCCAATGCAAATATTACTTCTGTCCTTCAATGATAAAGTACTAAAGATTGTATATTCTTCATTAAAACGGTATGCCTTAATTTATTTAGATAATTAAAACACAACTAAGATGTGTAATGTACAAAATCATAAAACGACCATTTTAATGATTCTTTTTCATTACATGCATTAACTTATAACTGTTTTTACTGGCTGCCAAAAGTCCAACAACCTAATTCTGTTGAGCTTACCCCCTACACTTTTACTAACGCCACCTTTGTCCTCCTGCCGGTCCACTTCTGGCCTCATGCCGTGATTCTGATTTCCTTCTGATGGACACTATTCTTTTTACGATGGTAATAATAACTTCAATGCCGTCCTAATGATAGTGATCATAATGCAGGGGACTCACGCTCTCTGAGTGTGTTGATAGTCGTGTGACAACCTCAGCGGGGAGTGTGTGAGCTGACTTCAAAGGTGTGATTTACCTCACAGAGTGTGGGGCATTGCAGCACATGTGAACGTCTCGTTTTTTTTTTTTTTTTTTGGGGGTGGGTGGGGTGGAGAGCGTTTGTTTGATCATCACTAGTAATGCTGTTCATTAGATAAGTGTTTAAAGACATATCCCATGGGTTTTCAGGGATTATTTTATTTCTATCTTTACCTCCATGTTTTGTCTTTATTGTCCACACTATCTTACCATTAGGCCTATCTTGGCCATGTACTTAAGTGCCAGTTTAGATTAGACAGAGGAGGAAAGTTACACACAGCTCATTTTGATAACATCTTGATTAATATTGATCATTTCGCCCCGTAAATGCAATCACTTTGCTCAGTTGCAAATTGAAACCTAACACTCATCCACTTTCCTCCTCTCTCCTTGGAAAGCTTTCTGCAACGTCTCAGTGATTTTCATGCAAAATCTGGCCTTTTCTGCCACGAGAAGAATACAGTGAATTGATTGATTAGGCAATATTGTAATGGAGATGGGGTAATGAGTCTGCCAATCACGTTGTCTGTAAGGAAACTAAAAATTGCCCGTGCAGCAGAAGTACTTTGCAGAAATGGAGGTTTTAGGGTGAATCAAGGAAGAACATGAATGGTAAAAATAGCATTTAGATACACACACTTGAAGATATTTTATAAACGTACTTCTTTAAGCATTTGTTTTATAGTTGTATTGTCTAATTATCATATAAACTTAAATTTATGTGATTGAAAAAAAACAAAATTACTAAGAAATTATTAAAAAATAATGTATAAAATCAATTTACACTAAAGAACAATAGATGTCCACAGCGTAAATAAAATACTGCAATGGTTTAACATACAGTGAGTCTTTGCATTAACAACAAAGGTAATACTTTATAAAGGTGATCTGTTTTAAAGACTTTATCAATTTATTTAGAATGTTGCATACAAATCTATCATAGCAACTATCAGGAGAAATCCACTAAAACAGTTTGACAATAACATTTCTTTTGAATATTGTATTGTTAAAATCAGTTTTTAAAAATATAAACAAATGCAATCTAACCCCACAAAAAGAAAAAGTAACTGTTCTTTGGCATTCAGTTTGTATTACTGCTCCGCACTGAACAAATTCTCTGGTTTCTGAAGCTGAAGCAATTTGTTTTATTTGTTTTCTTGCCCCATAAAATGTCAACTCTGGTTCTCCTAAACTCATAAGACATTTATTGCAGGGAAAAAAAAAAAACCCAAAAAGCAGTGGTAATGTAATGGCCTTGTGTAGCAGAGTCTAGTTTTGGGTGTGATCTATGTATTTATCCAAGCACTTTTGCTCTATTTATCTATACCTAGTGAGCGTCTCCCCTCCTGCCATGCTGCTTGTTCTTACATATTTCCTCAGAGGGCTGTTAGAAGCTGGTACCAACTAAAAATATCTTGCGAGCTTCAGATAAGCTATTACAAAATTCAGGATGCTCTTAAAGCTGGGGCTTCAGATAATAGCTGTAGTGCTGGTTTGCCTGTGTGTGTTCATGTATGCTGCTGAGAGACAACAAGAGACCGAGGCTTTCGGTCTGTGTGTGTAACTTTGAAGAAATGAATGTTCAGCCAACTATTGATTTTGGAAAACGCTCTCACTGAGATGATGAGGAGGTGTGTCCTGTGAAGTGGCTATTATGTGAAATCAGTTGCCGTCGGCTGATTTCTGTGCACTCAATATTCATTGCTTCCAGCTCTCCAAAACAGCCTAGGTTGCATCTCCTTAAGATGCACCCATCTTCATTCAAATGATCTAGTTTAAGGAATACCCCACTTCCCTGTAACGGTTTGCAGTATCCATGGCCGTAAAAAATGATATCAGTGCAGCTATTTTCAGGTTGATCCTATTTTCTTCCATTATTTTCACAAATTTAAACACAAACTGAATATTTTCAGCATTTTTTTTGCAAACGAATGGCTTTTTTGCATTTGTATTTCTACAATTTTAACCTTGATTAATAAAATAAGACACACCTTTTATAAAGTAAATCATGTAAATAAATGAGACAACTAACCTTGTTTAGGAAATTACTTTACTCATTTAACTTTCTCTGCACTGACCTTTTGAAAACCAATTGATGAGGATTTAAACAGCCCATGTCCCGGCTGTTGACATTTGACATGAACTTCCCTCTAATTCTTGAGCAGCTACATAATAATTACTGCAGTTATACAACCTGTCCTCGGGCTTGCAGGCTTGACCTTTCTGCAAATAACATGTTCATCTCCCTTAATGTGGAAGCAGAGATGTCATTTCCTATTGTGCCTCCAAACACAGCAACAAAGATGTCATCTTGCATCAAATTGCATATGCTTGCACTGTTCTGAGGGCAACCATTACGTGGCAAATTTGTCTGACTTTTAAAATGTAAGGAGGAGAGCTAAAATGGAAACACAGTGAGAGTAACTCCAGCCTTAATGGGTTTGATTGATAGTTTAGATCTTTTCGGTTAGGGTTCTATGGAAGTATTATGAACATAGAATATCTTAAAGAACCATAATTATATTAGACTAGACTGATAAACTAACAGCTAATTGTGGCAGGGCCAGTTAAAAGGTGAATGACTGTCTCGCTTTTATAAATCCCTACACTGCTGTCAGTTTTGTATGAAGCATGGAAAATGTTCCAGTGAAGCTACCTTCTATTACTCTGCACACTTCATGAGTGGCATAATCATAAATCATTACTTGAATTCAAACCACTTGTTTTGTTTTCACTTGCTTCTATTTTCTGATTTGACCTAAACTGCTTTATTTACACACATGTACCATAGTGGTCGAAACACAACTTTTATAAGAGCTTTTGGGATTTTTTGCCAACATTGTAGAGATTTTTTGTTTTCTTCTTGGTTGTTTGAGAATTGTTTGCTGAGTTTGCTGCGTTCATCACCATGAGCTTAAAGTTTACATCATCGCTTCTCCTCAGATGATAGTGCACTTCCAATCTGCTGGACCGCTCTGTTACTGTACTCCTTGCTGTATGTGCACAGTTAAATCCGGGCTGTGAGTGAGTACTGGTTTGCTTGACAGTAGGATCCAGTCAGCTGTTGAGGGTCACTTTAGTTCTGAGTCGTCACACTTGTTATTGCCATGTGAAAGTCGTGAAATAGTGTGCATTGTTATTTAGTTATACAAATTAAAGTTTAAAGATTCTTTTCAGCAAGTAATAGGTTTACAAGTATATATCCCACTTTCCCATAATGCACTCTGGTATGTAATGTCATTGGTCCTTTCTAAATTACACAGTTATTCTAGCAGATATATTATGAATTTTGACTTGAAGTGTAAACACTCTGAAGTGTTACAGATATCTAGATGAGCTCATTTCTTGTGCATAACCATATATGCAAATAGCAGTGTCAAAGTAAATGAATGGCAGTGTAAAGGTTTTTAAAATCAGGCTTTTTTATGTGCAGGCTAAATTTGCCAAATGCAACTTGCAGTCCCTAAAAGTTTGACTTTTTTTTATTTAAAAAAACATACATTTTTATTGTGATTTTTAAAAAATAGCTCAACAATACATTAAACAGAATATTTAGACAAAAGTAATCAATACATCTTTGCATATACGTACATTTTTCTTAATAAAGAAAACATCAAATCCTCTGGTTTTGATGGGTTGATTGCATTATTAGACTTGGAAAATCAATTTTAGTTCATTATCAGCTAAAAGAACAGGATATGGGTCACTCCTTTCTTCAGTAATGCTTTCTGTATTAATCAAGTTTTATGGATGTTGCTCATAAGTCTGCATTTTAGTAAAATTCAATGATGGTTTTTGGTTCTATTTACCATGAACATAAATAAAATGTGAAAACATTGTTAATGAGAGTCAAATACTTTGTATTGTACTGAACATTTTCCATAATAAACATGTTTAAATGTTTATTTTTGTCAGGTCTCACATTAAGTAAAAACAATAAAAACTCTAAATCTGCAACAACATCCTATGCTGATGAGCCAAATTCTACTATTCTTAAATTGCAGTGGAGCAACTCTCAAAAGCAGTCTGAGGACTACAAATGGCCCACGTGTTGCACTTTAGGCACCCCTTGTTTACACAAACCCCTATGACACATTTTGAATTTGAATCGTTTTACAAAGGCAACAATCTATATTGGTCCTGTTCCCTGATAGCTTGTGAATCCAGCCCAAACTGTGATCATTCAAACAACTCTCCTCCACAGGTAAGATATTGATTATTCATGACCTTTCCACAGAAACCCTCTTCAAATGATCTGAACCATCAGTTTAAAGGTTCCTAATTGCTCCTGTCTTGTTATATTTTCTGTTATCTGATAACCATTTGTTGTGAACCACCAGGGGCTTTAAAGGAGATTCTTTTGAAGAGGCCTTCACAGCAGCTTTACCAACACACACACATATAAACACTCCACCATTAGAGTTGTGGAGCGTGAGAAGAAACACAGAGTCAAGTTCGATCCCCTCTGACCACAATCTGATCTAATGGGAATCGTATGGCTGAGTGCACCACGCAGCACACAGAGGCAGGATGCATGGATACCTAGTGAGAGTTTCCCCACCCACAAAAATGAAATGCACTGAGAAGAAAACTAAGGCCGTGTCGCTGTCTGGCATAGTTAAGATGAGGTTAATGCTTTCTTTATTTTTCACTTCAGAGGACTCACGAGTATTAAGAATTCCTTACAGTACTTGTTTATTTTATAGTTTTATTGTGGAAAAAAATTATGATATAGTCAAGAACTGACATGTAACTTTTGAGGAATGGATGGTTTCTGGTACGACTCTTTAATTTTCCCTGCAGGAAAATCTTTAATTTGCGTCAGAGAGGAATAACTCATTAAATGTGGCAGGCTTTTACTTTTTATACACATTTCTCCAAAGCCTTCAAGGCAACAGAAAATACATTATATGTATAATTTTTTGATAAATCAATTAATGAACATATTAGTGCATGTAAAGTCTATAAAATGTGTTGTCAGTGTAACCTAATAATGGACAAAACAGCTGAAGAGTGAGTGCACACCAACACATTTTCATTTATAAACACACTCATGATTTTTAAAAAAAGGTGAAGGATAAACAGAAATTATTAGATGGATTAAGAGATAACTCCAGAGGGTTTTTCATTCAAAGCATTAGCAAACTACTTAGCAGATCCACAAACTCCAGAAATAAATGTTTTATCCATGATTTGAAGTCATAAAAGCTGCTCTTGATAAATATCCATGAAGCTCTCACTTTTTTTTTTTTTGCTTTCACTCCTCTTTACACAGCACAAGCATTTATTTAAGTGTCAAAACATCATGTGCTTGGCACATCATAATTAACTTTTTTTCTTTCATCAATATTTTTTTTATTTGTTCCCAAACGTGAATTAATGGTTTATATAATTTACATAAACTTCTATCAGCCTCCAGCCTTGGAGTGCACTAATTTGCAAATCTGCTTCTCCTATTCACTGCATGATGCACCACTTCCTTTCATAAAAAAAGCATTAAAAACTGTCATACTTGTTCTGAGAGAAGCTAAATTAGTTAGCATTACAGCAGCCCGTCTTGTAGTCACACTGGCTGCAGCACTGAAATGCACGAGTGATCTCTTGTCCTAAGAGGGTCTTCCGTATAGTCAGCTTGGTGCTAAGGGCAGAGTCGGAGCAGGACTTTGACTGACAGCAGCGCTCCTCCACCATTCTGGGCCCATGAGCACTGACAGCTGTCAACTACCTTAGCCATCACCTGTTTTCCACTGACACAGGCGTGTAAATGTGTGTAAAAAAGCACACATGAAGTGACCAAAAAGCAAACTAGTTCTGGATTTTAGTCCAGTCTATCCTATTTTTTGATAGGTTGTATTCATATGCTACCTCTGTCGCTCCTTTCTTCCTCCCCTTCAAGCAAAAGCTAGGGATACTGAGTGCCAGCCACCCGTGAGATGAGCGATTTAGTAATTGTTCACTTGGCAGCCCAGTCATGGGGGTCTGGTGCTCTACTAGTGGACATTGTGTCAAATATGGACAGATGAACAAGTCAGTGGGAAGAGAAGAAGAGAGAAGGAAAGGCAAAAAGTCAAAGCCAAACAAGCAGAGAAGAAGAGAAAAAAATATAAATTGGAAAGGGGGAAGTTCATGGGAAAAAAATGCTGTTGGATAGAGGGATGGATCAAAAACCCGTGTGCAGGCTCATCTTGGTGTGTGGGTGGAAGCTTTTGAGTTTTGAAGAGTAACAGCGATATTGGCATTGGAGAGGGGGAGAACAAGGGAGGACGAGAAGGAGATTAATAAAAACTGAGAGAAAGCAAGGGATGGGGGTGGAAAAGCAGCAATTAGTGTAATTAGGAGACAAGTTTTAGCAAGCCACTGACAATACGTCACCTCTCATTATAACCCATAAGCAAACACAGCAGCCTAACTCAAGGCAGCACCCATTCTCCAGACAGTTCCTCGTGTCAATGCAGATTTTGTTCTCCATAGTCACGCTCGACTGCATGTTATTGACTTGCCAATACAACACAGTGGTTTGGATTCAAAAAATAGAGTCCAGTTGTGGAGGAGAAACATGGAGAGAGATAGGAGGGGAGTAAGACCTGAACAGCAGTGCAGTACAAGCAAGCATGCTGATGGTGTCTGGAATGTCTGGCAGCTAATCGGAGTGTTGTACAAATCCCTGTTAACTACAGTAGAATTGATTAATTCAAACAGCTGAAATAGGCTGGATGTTTGTGCAGAGGTGTTCTGAATAGAAGAAATGATGTTGGAACAAGTATGACATGAGTTCTGCATTGTTCTCTAATGCTGTGAACACATGTTTTTGTAAGCTTTTATGCAACAAACTTGTCATGTACTGGTGCGTGAAGAGAGGACCCAGGCACAGATGTACATCCAAAATTAAGATTTATTCTAACATCAGGAACACGAAGACACACTCAGGACTCACACGACTACGACTAGGAACCGACAAACACAGACGAGACAAGCGTCCGAAATGAGTTTTCTCCGCAGGGTGGCCGGGCTCAGCCTTAGGGATAGGGTGAGGAGCTCGGACATTCGGGAGAGACTCGGAGTAGAACCACTGCTCCTCCATGTCGAAAGGAGCCAGTTGAGATGGTTCGGGCATCTTGTTAGGATGCCCCCTGGACGCCTCCCCAGGGAGGTGTTTCAGGCATGTCCTGCCGGCAGGAGGCCCCCGGGTCGACCCAGGACACGCTGGAGAAAATATATCTCTGGTTTGGCCCTGGAGCGCCTTGGGATCCTGCCGGAGGAGCTGGTAGAAGTGGCTGGGGAGAAGACCGTCTGGAACTCCCTAATTGGGATGCTGCCCCCGCGACCCGGACCCGGATAAGCGGAAGACGAGACGAGACGAGACAGACAAGACAGGCACGCTTAAATACACAGAGGGAGGTGATCACAAGACGAGGCACAGGTGGCTGATTACAATGAGGATCACCTGTGTGAGACAAAGGGGAGAAACATTAGCACAGATCACAAGACAGGACACTAGAGGGAGACATAAACCACAGGGAGGTGACATATGACAGAGCCCCCCCCCCCTAGGGGCGGACACCGGACGACCCAGGAGAACCAACAAGGGCGGGAGGGCGGGGGACCAGGAAGGAGGACCACACACAAAAAAAGGCCAGGAGGCACAATTCAGGAGGACCCAGGCCCGGGTCTGGATCTGGTTCCGGAGGGCCCGGGTCTGGATCTGGTGCAGGGAGGCCCCGGGTCTGGATCTGGTGCAGGGAGGCCCCGGGTCTGGATCTGGTGCAGGGAGGCCCCGGGTCTGGATCTGGTGCAGGGAGGCCCCGGGTCTGGATCTGGTGCAGGGAGGCCCACCTCGGGCTCTGGGAGGCCCACCTCGGGCTCTGGTAGGCCCACCTCGGGCTCTGGTTCTGGGAGGCCCACCTCGGGCTCTGGTTCTGGGAGGCCCACCTCGGGCTCTGGTTCTGGGAGGCCCACCTCGGGCTCTGGTTCTGGGAGGCCCACCTCGGGCTCTGGTTCTGGGAGGCCCACCTCGGGCTCTGGTTCTGGGAGGCCCACCTCGGGCTCTGGTTCTGGGAGGCCCACCTCGGGCTCTGGTTCTGGGAGGCCCACCTCGGGCTCTGGTTCTGGGAGGCCCACCTCGGGCTCTGGTTCTGGGAGGCCCACCTCNGGCTGCAGCGGCACAGGAGGGTCCCGGGGCTGCAGCGGCACAGGAGGGTCCCGGGGCTGCAGCGGCACAGGAGGGTCCCGGGGCTGCAGCGGCACAGGAGGGTCCCGGGGCTGCAGCGGCACAGGAGGGTCCCGGGGCTGCAGCGGCACAGGAGGGTCCCGGGGCTGCAGCGGCACAGGAGGGTCCCGGGGCTGCAGCGGCACAGGAGGGTCCCGGGGCTGCAGCGGCACAGGAGGGTCCCGGGGCTGCAGCGGCAGGAACTGAAACGGGTTCCGGGGCTGCAGCGGCAGGAACTGGAACGGGTTCCGGGGCTGCAGCGGCACAGGAGAGTCCAGGGGCTGCAGCGGCAGGAACTGGAACGGGTTCCGGGGCTGCAGCGGCACAGGAGAGTCCAGGGGCTGCAGCGTCAGGAACTGGAACGGGTCCCGGGGCTGCAGCGTCACAGGAGGGTCCCGGGGCTGCAGCGGCACAGGAGAGTCCAGGGGCTGCAGCATCAGGAACTGGAACGGGTCCCGGGGCTGCAGCGGCACAGGAGAGTCCAGGGGCTGCAGCGTCAGGAACTGGAACGGGTCCCGGGGCTGCAGCGGCACAGGAGAGTCCCGGGGCTGCAGCGTCAGGAACTGGAACGGGTCCCGGGGCTGCAGCGGCACAGGAGGGTCCCGGGGCTGCAGCGGCACAGGAGAGTCCAGGGGCTGCAGCGTCAGGAACTGGAACGGGTCCAGGGGCGGACCACCCCTCTTCACAGCAGGTCAGCCAAGATCCCTGTATGAGGACCTGCTGTGCCAGGCGAGCCGCTCGGGTATACCCAAGCTGACCCTGGAGGGCTGGAACCGCTGCCAATGCCGGGTAGCTGCAGAAGCGGGAGAGGACCACCTCCGCCAAACACAGTTTCCTGTGGGGGCATGCCTGCCCGGTGGAGATGATCCTGTTAGCGTGCCTCACCGCTTGCGCAGCCCACAGGAGGAGCTCATCCGCTGGGTCCATGATTCTGGTCGGTTCCTTCTGTCATGTACTGGTGCGTGAAGAGAGGACCCAGGCGCAGATGTACATCCAAAATTAAGATTTATTCTAACATCAGGAACACGAAGACACACTCAGGACTCACACGACTACGACTAGGAACCGACAAACACAGACGAGACAGGCACGCTTAAATACACAGAGGGAGGTGATCACAAGACGAGGCACAGGTGGCTGATTACAATGAGGATCACCTGTGTGAGACAAAGGGGAGAAACATTAGCACAGATCACAAGACAGGACACTAGAGGGATACATAAACCACAGGGAGGTGACATATGACAAAACTTTGAATAGGTTTCCTGTACATGTGGACCTCCTGCTTCAATATTTGTACATACCATCAAATAATTGTAAAATGTTTTTTACTATCTACATCCCAATAAAGGGAGGTGATACAGAATTAGGCATGTGTGTGTTTGTTAGCAAAATATCTCATGTCCTATGAGATGGATTTAAAAAAAAATTTTCATAAAGTAAATTATAAAATGTAACTTTCTACCTTAATTAATCAATCCAATTCAAGATGGCCGTCACAGTTAATTGGAATTTGCAAACACGAAAGTGGCTATAACTCATCAGATATTCCAAACTTTGACTGATCTCATGAGATCTCTGTTTTAATCATTTCTCTGAAATCCTGTGTCATTAACTCTCTTTTTTTTAAGCAAATGTCTCGTGAACCACTTGACAGATTTTATTAAAACTTTCAAAAAGTAATCAACACATTTAAGTCTGAGTCATTTACTTTTGGAAACAATCCAATTAAAGATGGCTGCCATAGCCATGATTTAAAGTTATAGTTTCACGTGACAATAGCTGCACTCACTAGGTTGCACACAATGTTATTTTTAAGGTTTGACCAAAACAGCCATAATGAGTCCATCATTTCTCAACATAAGACGATCTTGGTTTGAGTTTCTGGCATGAAAGGTGCTTCGAGTAATACCAGGTCTTTAATTTATAGATGTTTACTTAAAAAGCAGGCTCATCATTTTATCCCATTTATTAATTTATACACATCTTCCAACAGGGTTGTTGTCATGGCAACCCAACTGCACTTTAAAGATAAGATATCCCTGTTTTATGATTGTTTTTGTTGATCTTTCTTTTTCTTTTTTCCAGTTTGTCAGTCTTGCAGCAAACGGCCCATTAAAACTTTTAGTGCTGCTACATAAACGCTTTACAAAAACAGACATGTTTTCCGATGTGCCTCAAGTCCTTTTTTTCACCTCGCTGTGACATGACACGGATCTGTTGAGCCAAGTGACTGTGACAAATTGGGATTGGAAATGACAAAATAGGCTATTTAATAAGCATGGCTGAGGGGATTGGACTCTGGTGTCGGGTTCACTTGAATAAGCAGAATGTCTGAACTCCTCCTGGGCCCGGCTTTGATGGCAGCTTTCATCCATCTGATGGGGAGATTCTGGCATGGAAGATGGAGCCATGTATATCTCACCATCTATCTGTTCGCGGTTCTGTGTGTGTGTTTGTGTGTGTGTGTGCAAATAGGCGATTTTAAGTAAATGCAAAATCAGTACACACATCAATCTCAGACACAGATATGCCGTGGCGAGTGAGTGGGCTCAGGGGGAGTAAATGTGGCTATGTGTTAACCTCAGGCTATTAACCGCCAAATATAAACTCCTTTCCTCAGATAGTAATCACTTGGACATTATTTATTTATCCGTTTTTATTATTTTTGTCTCCACAGCCTCTGAAACAGAAAGCTTTTATTTTTTTTAGCTGCAATATCCCCTGATGATATATTCAACTGGGGTTGTCGCTTTCTTTCTTTATTTTCTTTTATTTATTTCCTTACTGGCATTTGCGAGAAATGTTTATGCACCCAGATCTAGTGAACACATGATGTGTAAGGGTAATGTAAATGCATACTTAAAATGCAGTGATCATTATTTAAAGATACACAAGCAATACAGCCATGGTCTGGGGAAAAAAAAGAAATAAGGCAAAGCAGCTGAAGAAACAAGATGGAAAAAAAAACCAAGAACATTTCTGGTGAGAATGATGGAATAGCCGTTGAGTGTAAAGTGAGAAAATATGTTTATAAATTTATACTGACATTTTATGTGTTAAGCAAAAATTAGGATTGCTAAGATGGAAAAGAGATGGTAATAAAAAAAGGCAGGAAAAACAATAAGCTGCAGAAATCACTGGTAGTTTCATAAATACAGAGATCCACAGGCAGAACTCATAGGAATGCATAGGATGTAGTTTAGTGGATAAAGAAAGCGAGGAAAGGAAATAACAGTAGGAAGTACGATTTGAAGGAGGGGTAGAATAAGCATTTTTTGCATGTGGTTTACGAGCTTGAATAAATTCACAAAATCAATTGGCTAAGGTGGGATGCATTTTCTGTGCACGTGCTCGTGTTACTCGTGTGCGTGTTTGTGAGTCTGTGCATGCATTCGTATTTTTAAATCTCGTAAGCCTCCCAGGATGGGTGATGTTTCAACCCAGCAAGAGAGCCCTTTGATGAGCTTCACTTCAATCTAATATCTGTGAAAACAAGAAGTGCGATTCTTAGAATGACATTTTCCACAAACGCACACATCCAGGCATTTCTCATTATGAATTAATTTTCCAGCTACAAAACATCATGTGCTGCAGATTCTGGTTGTAGGCCATAAATCACACTTGCGTTGCACTTTTATACAGATGCTGCAAAGTTCCTGGTGACTGTGTTACAATTCAGATTTAAACCTTATGCTGATTCTGAGAACTGAATATGAAATTATTGCCTTTGTTGCAAAATGTTTTAGATGGGCTGACGCAGTTTGATCACCACTCTGGAGACACTTGAAGCATTTCAACCTTGAGATCTGCATTTATCGGAATCAGCTATGTTGCTGATTTAACTCCAGTGGCCTGAGACACATCCCGCAAGTTCACAACAAATATGTTCGAATTTGGTATTCAAATTCATAGACACAGTTCGTATACACCCACAACACCATCTCTAGGGTTTACAGAGAATGATAAGAAAAGAGAACACATCAGTTGTGTGGACAAAACATGTCTTGTTGGTGTTGGATGTCAGAGGAGAATGGGCAGACTGATGTTGGATAGGATTTGATGGATTAGCTCAAATAACCACTCGTTCTGCAGAACACCATCTCTGAACACACAACGTGTTGAATTTTGGAGCAGATGGACTACAGCAGCTGAAGAGCTGTCAGATAAGAACAGGAAACTGAGGCTACAATTCACACAGACACACCAGAACTGGAAAAGGGGAGACTGGAAAAACATTTCCTGGTCTAAGTCTTCATTTTAGCTGCAGCATTCAGAAGGTTGAGTCAGAATTTGATGTGAACAATGTGCATGGATCCATCCTGCCTTGTATCAAATGTTCAAGCTGCTGCTGGTGGTGGAAAGGTGTGGGTCAGATTTTCTTGGCCTACTTTGAGCCACTTAGAACCAATTGAGCATTGTTTAAACACAACAGACTACTTGAGTATTGTTGCTGATAATGTTCATTTTCTTATGACAGTGGCATCTTTATGGATCTATATTGCAATGGCATAGATTTGCCCTTGACATTGGTGGGGACCGGGAAGGGATGGGAGGAGGAAGTGCAGAATTAAACGAGCTGCTCAGATTGCGGGTTGTGCAAAGTTGCCATAGACCCACTGGGGAAATGCCTGATGGCCAGTCCAGCCTGGTCCACATCCAGAACCAGGGCAGGTGCCATCGGTGTGAGCGGACCTCTGTCCAGGGGGAGAGGACGTGTCTGGGGGCACAGACTGCAGCGTACATCCCGGAGCGAGGGGCTCACGCCGGTTGATTCAGACACACCTCCTTCCCCTGCAGGTTCGTGCACAGCACCTCGGTCCGCTGGGCTGCACGTATTATTGGTGGTCATGCAGAGCTATTTCTGCACCCTTGGCTTGAGGTATTGGTGGGGACAATATAGTGATCGCTGGGTATTGGTGGGGACACGTCTCCTCTGTCCACACTAAATCTTCGTCCATGCTATCTTGAACTGGTCATGTTTGATGAAAAGTTTAAAAATGGCAAAAAGACAATAATAAAAGCAATTAAAAACTATTTAAAAGGCGTCCTTTTTATTCTCTTAGTTTATAAATACCCAAACTGTCAGCCTCCATGGCAGCATCTGAGGTAAGATAAAAACCCCAAATTTAAAATGCTAGCCGAGCCTTTCACTGATCCATTGTGTCAGTACATTAAGGGATCTGATGAGCTGCAGTCAGCTACCTGCTCCACAAGCTTTTGTCACAACAGTGGAGTCTGTGTTTGCTGTAATTGTAACCGCCTAAAAATGAGGCAGCTTGATCTGCTTCACTTACAAATCACTGCACAGACTGATTCATCTTTCTTCAAACTGAGTTAAAAGGTGTTTCACAGAAAGAAGAAAAAAAAGGTAGAAGTCTGTCTTTTTTTTGCTCAGTAATTCACAGTGCTTCTGTGTGCACTTCACACAACTGTCTGAAGTTGCATTTTATCTGTCTGGTCAGGGGAAGCATGATAGAGACGAAAGAGGGTTAATGGCAGAGCAGAAAGGCAAAGATAACAAGCTCACCAAAGAACGAGCACAACATTTAAGTTGGAGACAAACTCAACTAAACTATCAGTTGGTTAACTTATGAGCCTCATTTTTACACATTTTAACAGGTATTCATTCTGATTGATTACTTTAATAGCTGCACACACAAAAAAACAATTTCAAAGATGCTTTTAAATTGTTATTTTTATTTAATGCTGTAATTTGATTCAATTATGTAGTTAAAAACATATTTTGTTTTTTTTCTGAGTGGATCTGCGTGAAGGACTTTTGAGTAGTTAGTGTGTTTCTTGAGTAGGTAGCTGTGAGTTCACTTAGTTAGGGGAAGTATTGTTTTAATGAGCAGGGAAACTTAACTGCGCTTAACAAAAGAGGGTATGTTTACCCTTTAAAATGACCTGAAACATTTAAAAAATCAAAGCATTTTGTAATTTTATGCAATAGAATATTTTTGCATCAAACAAAAATTATATAAATTATAAAAATATAATTCAAAGGCAGGGAATAGACCTGTAATTTAATCAACTAATAGGTCTTCTTTAGTCATTTCACTTTAATTACACTGCAAAAACTTATTTCTAAGAAAGTTTTTCTGCATTTAGAATAATGTGCTCATTTTAAGGAATCTAGCGAAGCAAATTTTGCTTAACCCATTGGCAAATTTTTTTGGCTCAAATCTAGAAAATTTGACCATATTTACGAAGATTTGGCTTATTCTAAATAGGGCTGTAAGAACATATTTTCTTTTCATACAAAATGAGTTAAAGTGCCTAAAAACAAGGCTTTGGTACTTTCTTGAAATCAATTTTTGCAGTGTATCAAAACCTGCATTCAGTATATTTTATGTATCAGTGAACCAAATACATGTCTCTTTTGGAAAATTGCTGGACATTATTTTGTACTGATTTCTGCTGCAGCAATAAACAAAAAAAATTGTATGCATCTTGTAATATAATCTGTTGCATAAATACTTGTTGTTTGTGAGGCTTTTTTTTTCATAGTGAAATTTTCAGAAGAAAGGGAAGAATGTATTTTTAAACATATATGTACAAACCAATGGTTGCTTTAAAAAAAACAATTGTTATGAGCTTTCATTTGCATTTCTGCACAGACACAGTGTTATAAAGAAAACCTAGAATGCTATTCTTCAAATTTTTATGGGTAAGTAATAATCAAAAGCAGATTTTCTTTGTTACATTTGATTTAGCCTCATCTGATTGTTAGAGAAAGAACAGAAAAATGAAGAGCTGTGCCTGCACTCGAATTCTCATCATATATTAGTGTGGCGTGAAATTCTCAAAATTCACTCGCGGGGCGCATGTAGATCATGGCGTGCAGGAACAAGTCAGCAAAACATCAGCTCCAGTCGCACTGATGGACACGGTGTCCTCTGACTCCGCCACGAGTATTAGTCATGGGCGGCTTTCTTATTTAAAGTGAAATGTGCAGGAATCTTCATGGCAGCCGTTCACTCTCGAAAAGAGTGTGGTTTAAAGTTACAGGGGTAACATGGGAAGCACAACACTGACTAACAGCATTTGCAGAGGGCATGTTGAATCTGATTACATGTAGAGAGGAGATGGAATCTAATTCACTTAGAGCTGTCAGATCGCATAATATTGGACATTAAAACCTATATACTGTACCTACTGTATATCATGCAAAACTCAGACAGTGACATGAGTGCTTTCTAAAAAGTATCAATCTCTCCTACGAGAATAAAGGCAGCATGCATTTTTCTTAATTTTATTCAGAATTGATTGGATTTATTCTCATTTCTCTCATTTTTGGTGGCCGCAGCTTCTGAGATGACAACACTTCAGTACGTCCTTGATAAAACGCATTGTGCCACATACATAAACATGACTACACAGCATGTTAGCATATCTGTGTGAGTGTGTCACAGAGACAGAGAGGGATGTCTGCTGGTCATTGGCGCTGTGCCTATCAGTTTGCAGTGATCAGTCTTGCCTGGCTGTCGTCTGTCCGCTGCCAGCTGTCAAAGGGCTTGCTCTGGGCATGCCCACTGATGAGAGGCTGCAGCCATGCTCTAGAATCCATCCAGCACTCTAATAGGTCACGGATGGCTGCACAGGGCTTGCCAATAGACTTGGACTGGAGGATGAGTAGAGAAGGGAATAGAAAGTTAGGTAGAGGAAAGAGGTAGGTGCAGCACAAAAAAAATAGATGAAAAGATAGACACATCATCTATACACACAGTCTGTCTGTTTCTCTCTCCAACTCATTGGAATTGACCAACTAGTGAGTAAATTTGTAGACGGTTAAGTAAACATTCCTAAATAAAGACAAATAGTGCTGCAGACTTTGCCTTTGGATCTCGAGCAGTTTATTCACGTTTCAGTTTGCAAAACAGCTTCTAAGCTGTTGTTGCATATGCACACACACACACACACACGCACACACACACACAGAGAGATACAAATGGTTTCTAATTAAACAAATTTCCAACTGTGACACAGTTAAGTCATCTACTGTAAGAGAACAGCAAAAGTTTAGATAGGCAGGGAGGAATTAGTTATATTCTTCCAATGTTGTATGCCTTTGAGGCACAGGGGAATAAACAGTATGCTTTTATTTCTTTGAAGTTATTACTCCAACGCTCTAACATATTTAATTGGGAACTTGAAAGGAAGTACTTTAGATCAGTTTGCATCGAGTAGGAAGTGCAGATGAGTTTAATTTCTTTCGTTCTTTTTAAAACAACTGTCATTCAAAGGGCCAGAAGGGGTTAATTTGTTTCTTTTTATCTCCTGAGATTTCTATTCAATGAACCTTAACCCTTAATTTGAAGTTTAGGAACAGGAGTTGACTACTCTGAACCCAAATGTTCAAGTTGTATCCCATCTTTTTATATATCTTTATTTTATTATTATTTGAACATCTGGAAAGTTATGAGGCACCTGCTTGTGTCCTTTCCAGAGTTTAGACTGAAATAGTTGCGAAAATCCTCAAGGGATTAAATTGCTGTAGACATTTTGCCGCAGGCAGCAGTAAGGAAGTCTAGCAATAGGAGAGTCCAGTGAAAAGTTTTGTCACATACAGACATTGCAAACAGTTCTGTGCCATCTCCTAATTATTGCAGCACAGCAGAAGACTGCACCGCTAACAATCTGAGGTAATCAACTTAGAAGGCACCTGAATTTTAACAGCTACTGTTCTGTGTGTACGTCCCTCCAACACTGTATTGGACCGTGTATTAACAGTGAGTTACCGCAGAGGGAAACCGCTCCAACACAGACACCTATAATTCCTGAGCAGATGGTGAAGGAGTTTTCTAACCTGAGGGTTTTTCACATCTCTTGCTGGAGGCAGCGCAGCAGGTAGATGGCCAGTGATGAGACGCTCCAAGTTCTGCAAACAGTCACAATGTTGGCTTAAATTTGGTGTTGCACAAGCGACATCCAAATGGTGGATTTTGGTGGGTTTTAACCATCATAGTCAGTGTTGCAGAGCGTCTGAGGAACAGAACTCTGCCTCTGCAGGGAATGATAATAATGTGTCGTCCCACTAGGCAGCGTACGTTGGTTGTTATTCTTTGCAGGGGCAAGCGGTGGATTATAAGAGGGTAGCACAGGGCAACAATCAGACAAGCCAGGCCACATTCTGCCTCACTGCTGTCGGAGCAAGTCTCCATATTAAGAGAATGTTAAAGAATAGGGCTGCCAGCAGCCACACTCCACCTGTTAGTGGATGTAGGCAGTAGTATGCGTTTGCCAAGGCACACTGTGTAACACTGATGTGGCTCTGCCTTGCCAATGCATTCAGAGCACAAAAGGAAGTTTCTGTCTGTGCAGAGAGAGAGAGAGTTGTCCTTGACTGCTGAATTGCCTCCCTGAAGTTTAGTGTGTATGGTCAAAGCAGATGTGTGTTTCCTTTGAGGGCTGTAGGAAAGGCTCGTTATCAATCACCTGATCATAAATGTACACATTGTTCTAGCTTTTATGGCCAAGCATTGCCATCAGGTTGTGATAAGGTTACATGAGTGAAGTATTACCTGGTAAACAAGCATCTTGTTGGTGATGTGCAGTAAATAGGATCATTCACAGTCTAATTTAGTCTTAGAAAAAGATATATCATTAGGGTTTATTCATTGTAATTTTGTCCTCATGTTGTGTTTGCTGTAGAAAGCATGATTAGCTAAGGAACATGTGGCAGATCTAACTGAAAATGACTAATTACATCACTGTCATAAGGGTCTTTAAGATCTTGACCCATATTATGAATGAAAATGCAAAACACACCTTCGTTTTGATATTACAATTTTGTGTTTTAGACTTTTAAACAACTTAATAATTGAAACTGGTTTGTCTCCACATTACAGAAAAGGTTTAATGTGATTATTATAAGTAATATTAGGTGTTGACTTTTCTGTATAACAGATTTCTCCTTAATTATTAAAAACAGACATTTTTAAATGCAATCCACCAGGAGATCAAGCATGCTTCCTTTTCAGATTTGAATTGTTGCATCAATTAATCACAGTTTATTCAATAATCAACTGTTAAAATGGAATGCCTGGCTCTTATATTCACTGTGGATACCACAACAGAGAGCACTTCATTGCTACAATACCATACATATATAATATGTATGATATACATTTTGTCCAGAAGTTTTAGCTTCATCTTTTCTGAACATAAATCAGATCAGAAACCATCCACATGCCCTGATATTCTGCTCCTCTTAGGCACTGGAGTGAGTAATCTCTGTTTATAAGATTAAACTGCAAAAGCTTGTGTTGAGTATTAAAAGAGAATGCAGGAGCTTTACAAATCAATTTTTGTTCAATGTCCATTTCCTTTTTAGTCTTTGCATTAGAAGCTTCATTTCCCACAAGGGTCACGAGTGTATAAGCAACGGATAGAGAAACTTTTAGGATTATGTTTGTCTTGCATCATTTTATCTGGGAATCCTCTAGAGGTTAAAGCTTTCTACTCCATTGTACTCTATAACAATCTTTAATTTATAAAATAAAAATAAAAGATAGCTCAAATTTTCCTAAAAAAAAATAAAAGAAAATGAAAGAAAAAACATCTAATTACATGGAAATCTACAGGGACATATTTTTCACCGGGCATGTAATATGATAAAAACATTGAAAGAAAATTAGGACACTGACAAATTAAATCATCAAATATTGAATCAGCAGCAGTAGAAAATATTCACATTATTTTTCATGTGGAAAAGTGACCATACATTTTCAACGCTGCAGTCATTTTTTTAAATTGGTTTATTTTCCACAGATTTTCTTGATTTAGTAACACTAACAGGTCAAAATCAATTATTTTTCTGATAATCAAACTTTTATCATTTCCAAAAACTCCACCAGCTCCATCCGTATCAAACTGTAAATATTGTAAACGTGTGTTTACTGTCTGTTGCACGGAATGTAGAGGTCTGGACTGTTTAAGTTTCTCCTGAAGTGTTTGCTTTGGGGATTGGACACCCTGAGAGCTGTTGGTTTCCAATACCACGGACATTGCCTTGACCAGCAGGCTGAGAAGGAATTATTTCTGGAAGCTCCAAGCTTTACTAGCTGGGCAGAAGGAAAGTGAGATTAGAAGTCCTCTCCCGACCTGCAGAAATACAATAGGTTAAACCACTTGCTGGCCTGAGGACGTTTCCTTCAGCTCGTGTTGCAATCTTCCTTTCTTGAGGTTGTAAGGCCTGACATGCTAAATGTTATTGTTTCTTCTCTTTTTGTCATTCCCTTTTGTATTGAACCTTTCAAAGAGACCATTAATCACAGCCAAGCACAAAACAACCGTCTCTTTCATTCCCTCGTTTGCTCTGAGACCAATTTCATTTTTGTTTTACTTCTTTCTTTCTTTCTTTCTCTTTTTGACTTTCTCCTTCGGTTACTTTTCTATACATTATCTGCCTCGTCTCTGGCAGCTCTGCATGCCTGCCTAACCTCTGTGCATGTTTGGCAGCAGCCATACCCTTTTGTTCTCTCTGTTTGTCTGAAGTATTAAGGGGGTGTTGCCTCATTGGATTGAATTAATTGATTAATACTTTTATCCAATTCGTGTTTCCTCATCCATTTAATCATCTGGCTGAGGTTGGGGCCACTTTATCAGCTGGACGCAAAGCAGACAGATGCTGTTGGTTCTGTGTGGGATGAACAATGACCTCTGTGTTTCTCATGCTCTATTTTTCTCCGTCTAATTTGCAACCATTCTCCAGCTCAAACTTGGAAATATTGCCTAATTTAAAAAATCAGAATAAGAATTCACTCCCTCAAAATCCCTAAACCTCATTACATTATAGGTTTTAGTGGTCAGGAAATTAGTTTTAGATGCAGCAACTCGTTGTACACTCCAATCAACAATACCATGATGCTTAGCAAGTTCATAATTTGCAGCTGGTATGTTTTTCCTCTCTGGTCAGAGAAAATGATGGAGTATTAGTGACTGAACTTCTAAACCTTGTTAATTGTTAGATTGGATCATCGTGGACTGAGTTTTCTTCTCATTGAAGTTGTCAGATCTCATCAAAAAAGGTATCTAGGGAATTTTGAGGCTGAATGAACACCTCAGAAACTTTAGCCTGTATCCTGTTGAATTGCAGCCCAGTGAGATACTGGTGTTTCTTTTGTTTGCAAGTCAGTTGAAGTAATGTCTGTCTGGATGTTATGTTGGATGGTGTCCCAGAAAAAAAAAACCACATTGTTTCATTAAAATGAAAGGCAGTTTACTCACTTTACAAGTCAGTGGTCATGATGTTACAGTAGACTAATGAATATTCACTCCCTCATTTTAATCCTGCTCATGGTTGTGATGGGGCCTTTCCCATCATGCAGTGGGGAAGGGGCTGGGTAAACCCTTGAATCGTTTTGTTTCCTATCCTATTTTTTCTGCACACATTTTAGAAGAAATAATACACCAACATGCCTTCATCCATCTTAATGTATGACTACTGTATGACTGCAGCTTTTGTTTCTTTTGTCTTACAGGTCCATTCCCTGCCTTTGAATCACTGACGGAGCTGTCATTATGGAGGAAATAATTATATAGGACCTTTTGAAAAATGAGCTCTTCAGACCAGTGGAATGTTCGGAAGGTCAAAGCCATGAAAGATCAAACATAATCACCAACAGTAAAATCAGCGGGCCTTTTCTCAATTCAAGGTTTCTGCTTCAGAAAAGAAAATCGGTTTTAACTCCTCAAGGAATTGGACTGTGAAAATATTTTTTCTTCAGAATAGCTTTGTCATTTTTCAGCTGCTTAGCACCAAACCGCATCGCTTGGAGGGGGCATGGCTAAAAGGGATGTTGGAGGAACCAGAAGCGGTAAATATCTGCAGAAGAATGGATGGAGAGCATCAGTGTCACCTTTCAAAGGCGTCGCCCACCATGCCCCCCGTGTTCTTGTTTCCCATAATTTCCCCTCTGACCATCTGACCAGTGAGCCAATCTAGTCAAATCTGATGTTTTTTTGTTACCTGGAAACCTGCAAAAGGTATTTCCCAATCAATCTGTTTCACTACTGCAGGTCATACTTTGAAGAAATATACGAAACCTCTCCACGGGGGAGCAGATGCTAAGAAGAATCAGAATGACCGACCACGTTACAATACAAACAGGCTCTCCCTGGGTGGTACAAATCCATTATGCTCCATGACCTGCCCTGTATTCAGCAGATAACTTCAGATTGATTTGTGATCCCATGGATTAACTTTCAAGTTCTTTCAAAGAGACCTTTTAAGTTTTCCCTGGTGGAGCTGTGTTTGGCATAAAACTACAAGTGGAAAAACTCTGTGTCTGCATGCATCTTTGATACCTAGATTACATGTAGACACCAGCAGGCTTTCTTGTTTTTTTTTTTCTTTCCTCTTTTTTTTCACCAATATGGTTTCTTTTTGGACACCAGGACCTCAGACACTATTGGCAGTACTGGGTCTTCTTTGCTGCTGTAGTTTTAAATGGTCTGAGGCATCGAGGACTAGTGGAACAGTCTCGGAGGGAAGCAAACAGGAAGAAGGACCCTCATCGCTTGAACGAGTAAAAAGAGGATGGGTGTGGAACCAGTTTTTTGTGGTGGAGGAGTACACGGGCACAGAGCCACTATATGTAGGAAAGGTAAGACCTGCATTTTATCTTGCATAAATGTCAAAACACACAATGTAAATTGTAAATAAGCATGTCTTGGGATTTACTTTACATTAGCTGAAAAAAGGCTGCTTACAAAATCACAAAATTGGTCCGCTTGTATCTTTCTGGTGATGCTGTTGTGCTCAGGAAGAATGCCAGGGGTAGAGGAAAGGCAGTCTGTCTATATGAAGCTGTCACAGCAGTGCATCAGTCATTTTCGAAGCTTTTTGGTGAACTACCAGGTTAAAAAATGAGATGGGTGTTGGCAGCAATCCGCAACTCTCCATCACTGCTGCTCAGCTCAAAACCAAGCCAACAAGTATTTACTTAATGTAGTAACTTGTGAATGTGGTGCTTTGAGAAGCTGCTGACCTCACAAGGTAATCCTGAACAGAAAGTGGAGTCATATAATCAGCAGATAATTGACTAAAGTTTTTGTCAAACCTAAACATGATATTTTTTATACAAAATATCTCTACAGGTTGATGTGACTTAAATCTAATGCATTTTTAAAAAATTTACAAACTGTATCCCATTGTCTTCTAAACCACATATTCTTAAATTTGCACTTCCTACCTAAAATCTGTTTACTTCCTCCTACTTTACATAAGGAGCTTTCCAACACTTAACAACTTCTGCGTTTTGTTCTGCAGCAACTACTTAAAGTTTCAAATTACATTCCATGCAAACAAATTTGCATGCTTGCAAAGACCAAACAGCCTTCCTTTTGCATTTTTGGCTATATTCAAACTGAAATTGATATATGTAAACGCCAATAAGTACCGAGACAAGCTGTAATCAGACCAGATAATTTGACAGCCCCAGAGGCGCCCTTCTCAAGTGCTGAGGACAATGTCACGAGTCCAGAATATAAACACTGAAGTGTAGTTTTTAAATCCAATCAGCAAAAATGAATCTAAGTCAAATCAAATCAGTTTTATATCGTTTTAATCTGACGTATACTGTACATTTGGGGATATTTTGTCTATATTTGTTCTTTCTTTTTCTTCTTAATCATCTGCCTCTCAAATGAACCTCGGAGAGCTGATGAGAGTGGACGGTGTTTGCAGTTAAATTGCTAAACATAGAATGTGATATGAAAAGACAACATTAGGACAGACTGAATGAAATACACACACACACACACACACACACACACACACACACACACACACACACACACATCATTCATACGATCCCCCTGTTCCAAATCATTTAGACACGGCAGCTGACCAGATAATATTGCATCTGCATATATTGATCTTTCCATTTTTACAAATGAATGGGGATGTTCTCTGTACCATGCAGTGCACAGTGTTAAAAAATAATTATCCTTTGATGATTACTAGTATGCAGTTGTTACTGTGATGCATTCCTGCTGGGAAGACCACCAACATGGCCGACCGGCAGCAGCAGCAGCATCACGGAACTGACCAATAAATGAGTAAAAAAAATTTGGAAAGGGGAGCTGCAAATAAAGGATAAAAATTTAACCAAACTTCATCTTTATACACTGATGTGTTCTTCATTAAAAACCAGTGTACTAGGGAAGGCGATAAACTGATTCAACATATCAGAAGAGCACTTGAGGGACTGTCACAGCAAGAGATTTTATTCATAAAATAATTATCACACTTCATGTGACTAAGGCAGTGGCTAGAGCCATCACTTCTATTAATGGTTTGTGTGTATGTCAAGGTCATTGTCTGTGAGTAATTCTTGCTCACACGTGCATCCATGCAGAGCAGTGTTAGTTAAAACTATATAATTGCAACAAGGCTGTTTTTATCAGTGTAAATCTGAAAACTCAACGATGTTAATCTTTTTTTTTAAATTTTGCATCGGCCACTATCCTGCCACTAAAATCGATTCCAGCCATCTAAGAGTCAATAAGAAAACTGAAAGGAATTTTATTTTTGCCCAGAACTAATGAGCTAACAGCTAATCCAAGTTAAGATAAGTGTGTTGCTGCTGTTTTAAAAAGGCTCCAATCTCCTAAATTTCATAGAGGATTATTTCATTGCTGTCAGTTTTTCATTACATGATTATTTACCTGCAAGCAGCAAATTGTAGCACTTTTGATGCATCCATTGATAAAGTCTGAAAGGAATTTCTGTCAAATTAACGCTGTAATATGAAACATACAGTAAGGTAAAGGTTTATAAAATGGCTATTAGCTGATTCTGTCAAATTTAAGTGATATTTCTCTAAATAGAAGCTATTCAGGGAGAAATCTTCAACAGGTTAGATAAAAGTTTCTGCTTTATACAGAAACTCACTTAAAAATGGCCGACATATCCGTCTAATCCAGCTAATTTGTTGTTTATTGCATCATCATAACTGAACAACATTTCAAGCCAATTTTTAAGTGCTAACAACAGTTCTGGTCAGATTTCCGTTTAATGTCATTTCTCAGAAATCTGCAGTATTTAATCCTTTTTTTCACAAAATTTAATTAAAACATAAAACTTTTTTTTATTTTGACGTGTTTTCTTTTTCTAGGAGACAGAAATGCTGTCGAGCAGAAATAAGTTTAAAAAGCTGATCCTTTCTTCGTGTCCTGTGTCATGTTTCCTTCTCCTCTATTTTGACAAAAGTTGTCTGCAATAAATCCATTGTTCAGGTTTGTGTGTGTGTGTGTGTTTGGCAAAGTGTGCAGAATGTCCATTTGCTTCTGTGTTCCTGTAACAATAACAGAAAAAAACACAGTTCAGGGTTCCTTTGAGTGGTTTCAGGTCGTTTTTACACCTTTTCAACATGCTTCATGTGTTACAGACATAGATCTCCTTATTTTGTCCCAGACTGAGCAGAGAATGAGTGCTTGTTCAATAAATGCTCAAGTTGCTTCTTTGTCTCATTTTGACTATCTATGCCAAATGAAACAGATGGACTCATATCTTTTGTTGACTGGAAGTGTCTGTCTTTGTGAAGAGTAACAGCTTGATTTATGGTGTATGTATTCATCGCTGTGATTTTGGCTGTAGCAGGTTTGGCCACGATATAATTTTCACTGGCATTTAAAATGGAGTGCTGCATTTAAAATTGGCAATTTTGGTTTGTGAAAATTGCATGTAAAAGAATAAAGCAAAAACAAGTGGAAAGAAAAAGTTGTATTGGTAGTTCAAGCGTTGTATATTTGTCAAGTTTATTGTGGATTTTTACAAGATTCCCTGGAGTTATTGATAATTTTGTGGTATTAGTATGTGAAAAACAATGCAGGTAACTTGAGGTGTAAAAAGATTTATTCTTTTTCTGCTTTTTTGTCACACTACTAAAGTTGATTACATCTGGTGTAAAACTGATTTGGCATTTCAGAAAAGCACATCATAGAACATCAACAGTCAAACATGGCGGTGATAGTGTGATGGTCTGGGACTGATTTTGCCCAGTAAGAAGGCAGATCATTTTTCACAGGGCTGTAGCCTGTTGATTGCTGAACACAACAATGCAGCAGGTCCCTGTTTTTGTCTTCTTGTGCTACAAGAATGCATTCTGAAGATCAGGGGAAACATTCAATAGTTTGTTAAAGAACATAGATGTTTTGTAATGCAAGAACCCAGTTGACCTTGTTAGGATGCACAGAAAGCAGTTTATCAAGAGGCTAAAATAGAGCTAAAAGCCAGTATTTTCGGTGCAATGTAAGTCAAGCCTGCACAAAATGATTGATTTTATGTACAGCAGCTCGATTATCTTAGATTTTTTTTTGTCACATATTTTATTTCAACAATGAATTTGTGACAAAAGTGGTGAAAAAATATTTGAAACTCAGTAGCTTCAACCTCTATCTGACCCAGAGCCTGAACACTACCCACAGATCAGTACAGCAGTACCATGGAGATCAGACATCAGAACAGGAAGCCACACAGATCAGCTCAAAACAGCAAAGGTCTCTACTATCATGCACTGTAAACAAGTACTACTTTAGTACACTTTGGACTTTGTTCTGATACTACTTTATCAAATTATCTGGACACAAAGAACACAGTTTAGTTTTACCTTTATTTATTTTTTTTTATAAAACTGAAATGACATTTTGTTACCAGACAACCAAGCCAAGGATAAATTATCTATGATGGTAAAATTGTTCTATTGTGAATGATTGAAGTTCCAAATTGTCAAATTCCAGTCTAATTGTAAAAGCATTGCAAGACAGAAGAACAAAGCAGTTTCATATTGAAAAAAGGAAAAGCTGATGGTTTGTTTCTAATATTTTGTGTTTTTACAAGTTTGTGACTCTTTGAATTTAGATTTTCTATCTAGTGTTTTAGCTTTCACACATCTTATATTTGATTTTCTTTTTCTGCCTCTGCTACTGCAGTTCACCCATCTCATCTCAGGCTTTGTCTCTGTCTCCTGTGGTCTGTACCCTTCCTCTTCATAGCTGTCTCCTACTAGAATGTCTCTGATACAGTCACCTTGTTAACACTTTAAAGCTGTTAAGATCAGAGAGCTTGACAAGCTGCAGTGAAATGTGGCAGGCCTACCCCTGATTACACAGACTTAAATATAAGACAGCCAATTTGCTCCCACTTTGAAACCCACAGTAAACTAAAGATTCAGCGCATCCCCTCTGCAAATGTAAAATTCTATTCTTTGCTGTTCTGTTGGCTTTAAATGCAATCTAATGTATTTGCCTTAACAGATCATTAACTGCTACAAACATTCACTTAGATTGTTTTTGTGCATCGGCATGCTGGATGTACCACCATTAGAGATCTGACTTTGAAAAATAAACCTTCCTTTATTCCCCATGAGTCACATGTCATCATCTTCAGTGGGTTTCCCTTTTGTGACAGCTGATAGACACTTTGCTATGACCCAGAGGTGATTCTGACAGGGCATCAACAACCTCCCTCTTCCCTGAGTCACTTACAGCCCTCCACTGTGGACCCTAAAGCCAGGATCTCACTGGGCTGTGAATGTTGGTGACAAATTGTGAATGGCGTTTGCAAAGGCGTTTCCAAAATGTCTCAAAGCGTGGAAAATTCTCAATTTTCTTGTGCAAGATGCACTGACTTGTTGTTGAGTTTGTTGGCATTTTAAACATGTTTGAAATTTTTCCTTAAACAGGTTTTCTCTCAAAATAGTTACAAAGTCATTGCAGTCATCTGGAAAGCATCTTAGCAGGTCCTTCTCAATTTAGTTTCAGTGAGTCACAAAATTGGAGGCCACAGTCCTTAACTGGAAAAGGGTGGCTTGTCAACTCTGGGTCGGGACAGAGGTCCGGCCTCAAGTGGAGGAGTTCAAACAACTCAGGGTCTTGTTCATCAGTGAGGGAGTGGAAGCGTCTGCAGTGATGCAGATATTGAACCGGTCTGCTGTTGTGAGAAGGGAGCAAGGCTCTCAGTTTGCCAGTCATTCTAAATTCAAATCCTCATTTGGGGTGAAGTGTAGCTCAGATGGCAGGATGGCCGTCTGGCAACCGGAGTGTCGCCGGTTCAATCCCAGCTCCGGCTGGCTTACTTTGTCATTCTGGGTGACAAGGTGGGTGAAGTGTCCTTGGGCAAGACACTTCACCCACCTTGCCTACTGGTGATAGTCAGAGAGACTTGGCGTCGCCGGTGCATGGCATCCCCGTCTCTGTTCAGTATTAGAGATAGGGTGAGGAGCTTGTACATCCAGGAGGGACTCTGAGTAGAACTACTGCTCCTACACATGGAGAGAGCCATTTGAAGTGGTTTGGGCATCTGGCTCCTGGATGCCTAAATCGGGGGGTGTTTTGGGCATGTCTTGCCAACAGGAGGCCCCAGGTCAACCCAGGACACACTGAAGGAACTGTATCTCTGGGTCGGCCTGGGAACGCCTTGGGGTCCCACCAGAGGAGCTGGTAGAGGTGGCTGGGGAGAGGACGGTCTGGGATAAAGCAGAAGAAAGCAAGCAAGAAACAAGTCGCAAAGTTTGAGAAATTTGACATGACTTTTGACAGGGGTTGGTCACCTGAGTATGACAAAATTGTGGCCAAAATGAAGATCAATTTTAAACAAATAAAGATGTAATCACAGTACTTTTAGAATTATGACAAGAACATTTTCAAGACATTCACACAATATTTTGAATTTATTGTATAACATTTGTTTGTAGAATCAAATGTAACAAATTAATTGTGGTTCCACTTGGAACTTTACACATTATCTCAGGTTTTTTTTATCTCAGTTTTTTCTAATGGTCACCAACAGTCCAGCCCTGTGAGAGTTAGGCCTAAAACACCATTAGCTTTGATATGTTTTTAGTTGAAGTCAAGACCTGCAGTGAATTTGATTCATTCAGTCCCAAAATAATTTTTCCGTAAGCATAATGCCTGTTATAAGACAAAAGATGTTCCGTCCACTGTTCATGTCCCCTCTTCCTTTCTTACTGTACAACCCTCATGAATCATTCTTGAGAAAATGTTAAACCTCAGTTTGTAAATATGTTCAAATCCTCATCACAATGTGTTGGTTTGAGTCACATTCTCAAAGGTTAGATAGCCAAGTCGAGCATGTTGTATTAAACCATAGTCTGAGTTTGTTACATCACACTGTACTTTATGTATTCAGTCGATGTTTGCCTCTAAACTGGATGGACAGCCATCATAATTAGGGAATGCAGTATGTTCTGAGCAACACATTTTATCTGCAACTTTCAGAAAGTTGCAACATGATCTTAAAATGATAAAACATGTTTTCTTATAAAGAAGGGTCTATAGAAGAAAGGCAAACTAGACTGCAAACCTCAGATTTCCTGCAGCCGAACCCAATTCTCTGCTATCAAACAATGAGCTCAGTATGTCCCAGACACTCATAGTGGTGTTAGCTCAGATCCCTCAATGGAAGAATTGTGTTGCTGGAAAGGTTCCCCGAGTCTCTGTGGGCATTTCGATACTTTTACCCCACTGTGAAAATGAGTCACTTGTAGCAGCTTGTGTTAGCCTAATGGCTGAACCCAGGCTGAACAAAATTGCTCTTCCCTATCAATAATGCAACTACAAACTTTTTATCATCACTTTTTCCCTAAAGAACAATGTGTTCTAGTTCTTGTTTTAACTACCAAAAAAGTAAACATGACAAAAGCAATTTCACCTACTGACTGTTTTATCTTTTTTAGCACCATGTTAAAAACCAAGTAATGTTTTATACTCATAATACTGTACTGTAGAGACATAGAGCATAACATGGCAGAAACACATTTCATCTGATTTTCTTGGTGTGCTCATCAGTAGAGATTGTTTTTTTGGGAAATGCTTTTAACACATTTGCATACCAAGGCTTTTTTGTACAAAGCAAGGGATGTCCTAGTGTTGACCTTTTGATTTGCAAAAAAAAAAAGAAAAAAAAAAAAGAAAGAAAAAAAAAAAACCAACAGCTAAGCTTTTTGTATTTTTTATCCCCAAATCACTCCAGTAAGTAGACTGACAGAACGATGTGTATAGCTAGCCTGAGGGGATAGAAAAAGCTTCATTCCAGCTAAAGGAAAACTCACCATGTATTTATCAGTGTGTGTGTGTGTATAAGTGTGTGTATGAGTGTGCGTCTTAGGATTTTGCAAAAGGAGGTAAAAGGTTGCATTTGCTGTGCCACTATATTTACGACTGGATTAAAACATGATGACATTTCACTCATGCACAAACTACTGTACAGAATCTAAGTTAGAAAATAAAAAATAAATAAATAAAAACACCAGGCAACAGAGGGTTTACTGGTAACATGTCCAGCAGTGAAAACATATTGTTATTTTATTAGACATATGAAACTTTGTAATTTATTTATTTTCATTGCAACTGAAATATTGATACCTCAAAATACTCACCAGTATACTTTTCCCAACTGGCTGTGTCTTTGTCTTCTGGATGATTCACAACAGTGAGAAAAGGCAAATAGAGACAGACAAAAGGACGGAGGAGAAAAAATGATGAGGGAAGCAATATCAGAGTACAGGCTAGCATTATTTTGCAATTTTACGACAAATACTTAATGAAAATCCCTGCAAGGGCAATAGAAGCCTGTATTTAATTAAGCCTTTATAAAATATTAACCAGGGAGGACAGGGCGATTTCCCCTCTCTCGTGGTCTCTTCAGTGGATTGAGCCACAGTTTCACTGCATAGACAGCTTTGAATTATGATTACAGATAGAAAGTAAGTGAGAGTGAGAGGCAGAGCGAGTCTATAGTGCTCAGTAAAAAAGCCAAAGGGGAGGCTGAGATGGGGGACTAATGTTGCTCCCATCGCTACCGCTGGAATGTCTTCAAATCACATTAGGGGGGAACTATTGCCCTGATTTATAAGGGTTCGGTTAGGTTCACTTTGCAGCCCCAGCACCCCTCTGTCTCTCCCTTTAACAATCTTTAAAATGACTTTGATCCCCTAATTTGAGCATCACATCCTGTGAAGGGCACACTGTACAGAAAAGGTGTAAATCATTACTAGAACAAGGTGTCTTCTTTTTACAAGGAGATGAGGGCTGGTTTATAGGGCCCTGGGGAGTAGGACTTAAAGATACATATGGGTGCAAATATAAAGTAATGAATGAGAGATTAGCATGTATTCCACTTTATTTATTTAGTTTTGATACTTTTTTCTTAGTTAGAAGCATATATAGATGGTAAAGTAACATTAATTATAAATTGACTCAAGTTAAAATGACTTTAAATCTATTTGCAGATCCATACGGACTCGGACGAAGGTGAGGGCAACATCAAATACACCATCTCTGGAGAGGGGGCGGGTTCCATCTTCATCATCGACGAGCTCACGGGAGACATACATGCCACAGAGAGACTGGACCGAGAAGAGAAGGCCTTTTACACACTTCGGGCTCAAGCTCGAGACCGTCTCAGCAACGGCCCACTTGAACCCGAGTCTGAGTTTGTCATCAAGGTCCAGGACATCAACGACAGCGAGCCTCAGTTCTTGGAAGGCCCGTACATCGGCAGTGTGGCAGAGCTGTCTCCCATTGGTAAGCTTAGTAACGTGTGTGTCAGTTTTGCAAAAAGCCATCTGGATGATGTGTTCTTCGCTGCAATCATATTGCTATCATCACTTAGCAGAAGAGATGTGTGTGACTTAATGTAGTGCTACTTCCTTTGATCAAGCGAAGCTGCAAAGTGTCTTGCAGCCCAACAGGCTCAAATCCTCCTAAAAGCACAAATGGACATATGAAGAAGAGGCATTGTAGAATGATAGCAGATGGATAAAAAATGAACAGCAGGAAAATAAAATGTAACTATAACCTGTTTGTTGAAATAATATGAAGAAGACAGTGAAGGCAAACAAGGGAAACAGAAGCAAACAAATAGATTACTCCCTGATGAGCTTTATGGTTGTGCTCTGTCACACTGTTTTGAGGCAAATGATACGGGGGGGGTGCGGTGGAGTGTGTGGGGAGGGGATGTATGAGAGAAAGCAGAGGAGAGGTGCTTGAGATAAACAGATGACAGCGAGGGAACCCGCATATACAGCAGGGTCTCAAACGGTGACACTACAATAGTGTTAGTCCTGACAAACTTGTTTTCGTTGTGAGCAGCCGTATTAGCGGCACCCCATGGCTGCCGAAAATTCTCCATGGAATGGAAAAGACAGGTGAAAGAGGCTGCTCGGGAGCTTCATTAGCATGGCATTAATGTCAAAGACAGCTGATGTTTAATAAACAAAATTCTGTTCGGCTGCCAGGAGATATCACAATGCCATGTGTAATGTTGTGTGTGTAAGCGTGTGTGTGGATTTGTGCATATGCAGGAGAGTTTTTCTTTTTTTGGTGGAGGGGCGCCTCCTGTTTGAGTGACTTCAGGAGTGGTGCAAAATGGAATGGCTCCTACCCCTGTTCAGACCTGATTGGAATTAATTCCTGCTTCCTCAGCATGATCCAAACCATGGGCATTTTCTGCCTACAGTGTGCTCTAAAACTGAATGGGTTGTTGGTGTGTGTGTGTTGGTGTGTGTGTGTGTGTTTGTGTGTGTGTGTGTGTGTGTGTGTGTGTGTGTGTGTGTGTGTGTGTGTGTGTGTGTGTGTGTGCGCGTGTGTGTGTGTTAGCATGAGAGAGAGGCAGAAAGAGAGAGAGTGAGGGCAAGTGAAAGGTAGCAAAAAATATAAGCTATTAAAAAAGAGGGAGAAAAAATGCAGAGTTTTAGAAAAGTATGCAAAAACCTCGGAAAGCCAGACAACAATTATCTCCTCAAAAAAGAGAGAAGGAGTTTAAAAGACTGCTTAGATAATACCCATTAATGCAATCTTAATGATCATGACCTTTCCACCTCAGCTGCTACCTCTTGTTTGACCCTGTCGTGCTTTAGTCAAATTATGCACTAAATGGGTGTGCAGTTCATGTTTTAAACATTGTTGTGTCCCACTACCCCTAATGAGGTAACATCAGCTGCTAAGTCAAGCATTCTCCTACCTGTCCCTCTTTCTTTTGTCTCTGCTCTTCTCTCGCTGAAAATCCGCTAAAGCAAGCAGTATTTTTTGGCAAGTCAATATTAAGGTCACAAACACAATGACAGGAGCTGAATGGAAAGAGGGGTGAAAAAAAATTCCACCCGATAAATCAGGTATCCTATCATAAATGTCTCCCCCAGCACACGCGATGCACATTTTCCTCTTCGAAGTTTATCTTAAAGAGAAAAATTACAAAAAGATGAGTCGATATTGTTAAATTTTCTTTAAAAAGTGACGAATGAAAAGTTATTGACTATAACAACTTGTACTCACTGTGTAAACAAAGCCTGTTAATTGCTCACAGATCAGCATGACCATTAAACAATTAAAAACTCATCAGTGAGCAAGGGTACTGCAATAGGTGACACCTTTCAGAGCTGCAGCGAGCACTGATTAACTTCATTTAACTCCTCTGATTCTATTTGGCTGATTTGAATGACATGTAATCACCTCAGATGTTTAGCTTAGCTCTGTTTGCACAAGTTATTTTTAGGAGTTTTGTTGAATGATCATCAATAGGGGTGTGTATTGGCATGAAATTAGCAATATGATATGCATCACGATGCAGGGGCAACAACACGATATATTGCAATATTGCAATTATTTATGAACTTAATTGTTGAAAAACTGTCGCAGCTGAACAGAAAAGTTAGCCTCTTTAGTTGTCCTCTGAGCAGAATCAGTTCACTTATACTAAAATGAGCCTTTAACACTGTCGTCACGGTATCTAGCCGCTTGCACAAAAAACTGTCATGTTGCCACAGTATTTGACTCTGATGTTGCAGAATTTACAGACTGCCACTGTTCATTTTTGCATGTAAATTGTTAATAAGAAATCAATATTGTGCTTTAAGAACATTGATATAATATTGTGACACACAATATCACGATAAATCAGTGCATCGATTTTTTTTACACCCCTAATCATCAGGTTGAGTCTCATAAACAAAGTAAACTAAAACAATTTTGAGACAAAAATATAACTTGTTTATTGAGCTTTACTTATTTCAGATTTAAGTATTGTGTCTGTAGCTGTCTTTGTTTTTTGTGCTTTTTTTCTTGTTTATTGCAAAAGAAAATTCTTTCTTACAGGGTAATCACTTATGCAGACTGATAAATCTTGTTGACGTTGTTTTCTCATGATTTGATCGTGTCCTTGTGTGAACTCGGACAATAACCACATGTTTATAATCAACACTTTTTAATGTAATTTGAATGCAGCTACTCTGACGTGAGGCATTCTTGCACTATTTGAACTGAAGCAGGTTGTGAGCATTAGCCACAGCAGTGATTTGCACACTGTGCTGTTTTACGGCCAACTGTATAGGCAAACTGCCTTGAAACACATGAGGCCATAATAGTAAGAAAGTAATCAGCAGTCAGCTGCCTGGGGGATATTCATCTTTACTTATCACTCCTGTCATGTCTCCCTGTGCCTTTCTTGTCAGAGCGTCACAGCCTCTGCTCATGCATCTCACTTTCTGCACAGGCATCCTCTCTCTCTCTCTCAGACTGCCTGCTCAGCATTTTTCTTCTGCATATATTTTAAACTTAACATAATAAATTCATACATTCTTTTTATTTGGTGGAGGGTTGAAAAGAGAGTAAATAATATGGTTTGCAAAATTGATCAGGTAATAGGGTCAAAGATATGTGTTAAGTAAGAAATATTTGGCAACGTGTTTTATTGTTATTGGATGCTGCTTTTGAGAAAGGTGCTTTCTGGAGCTAAAGCTCGATTGTCTGAATATACAGGTAGATGTATTTTATATATGTTTCAGTCAGAAGACATTCTTGACCCAACTTCAAATAATATTTGTGCTTTGGACCCAAATCACAAATTCTGATCATTTTATGTCTAATTAGTAATAGTTGCAATAATCCTCTATTTGATTGACCTTACCAGGTTTAATATGTGACTTCTACAGCCTCCATCAACCTCTATACTTTCTTGCCATATTTTTCAGTGTTGAACTCAGACTAGAAAACTGGATATTTACCACACATCAAGAAGGTTATTGGTTCAAACTTGAAGAAGACCAACTGAGGGCGGGGGTTACATGTTCTTCTATTGGCTGTTGTGTGTTTGATTGGCCACCTGCTGTTCCCATGCCTATTTCCCAGTGCACTCTCAACGTGCAGGTTTGGACAATGGATGGCTTTAGTTTAGTTGGAGAAACTTATTTTATCTCTGTAAAAAAGATACATAGATTAAGCTCACAACAACAAAAACTAATAGATCTGCTTCACATTCAAAGGTCAGCCACACAAAGATTAGTAGAGTACTTTGTTAGTCAGCTCAAGCTTTTGCTCTCTATCATTAGCTCATGATGGCAATCAGCCACCCATTTACTCCATTTTAATATAACTGCATAATACCCAACAATTTGTTCATGAAGAAGAGATTCATTTTTTTCCTTCATAAATTGTGTTGGGAGCGAGAAGGATCTAAATTTTTCAAATTTTACTAATTTATTGAGACTGAAGCTTTTTAAGTTCTTTGTGTGGTATAGTAAAAGTAAAACTATAGTAAAGGTTACTTGTTTTGTAAATGTTTTGTGCTTTTATCTGCAATAATCTAAACGTTCAGATTTTTTGTGACAGATTTGTACGCCACCATGGTTTAAATTAGATGAAATAATAATAATTATAGGCTCACTGTGTAACTTTGTCATATTTTTAGATCTTTTTCTTGAGCCAGTATGTGCTAATATGACCCTTTACAGCAGGGTTTTTCAATCCCAGTCCTCGAGGGCCACTACCTGCATGTTTCCATGCACCAACACACACCTGGTTTGAATCAATGGTTGATTAACAGGCCTCTGAAGAACTTGACATGATGAAGAGCTGATTCAATCATTGAATCAGGTGTGTTGGTGCACAGAAACACAGAAAACAAGCAGGTAGTGGCCCTCGAGGACTGGAATTGAATAACCCTGCTTTACAGGGTTAATGAAAAGTCACTAAGCCTTATCTGCTGCTTGTGTCCAGACTACCGTGTTTCCAATTTCTGAGTCTCCGGTCTGGTGCCCTGAAGTCTCACAAAGTCACATATCTCAGAGGGTTTGGCTAACCTAATGTGGCTAGCCAATATGCTAGCTCCAGAGTGTTTTTAGCTCATGATTCCTGCATTTCCTTGATCTCTCCCAGCTTGAACACAGCTGATTTCTTTGAATGAGTGATGAACTGCTCCAGTAGAAAGCAATGAAGGCTGAGGAGACATTTCAACAGGTAGATTTAGGTGTTTCTGAGCAAAGACAATGCTAACGTTTTTTGACAGTGATTAAAAACAGGCACTAGGGGGTGCTAATATCAAGCCCAAACTGCATAATGCCATTAATAAAACAAAGTGGACAAGACAGACCCTCACAATGGGACAATTCCATCCAACCACTGGCCAATCACATATCTCTGTAAAATATGGAAGCTCTTGTCAGGCATCATAGCTGTTAAGATGAGTAAACACATAGATCAATACATGAGCAGGGGACAGAAGGGATTTGGCAGCAACACCAGAGGAACGCACCAAATGCTGGTTGACAGAGTCGTTGCCTGAGATTGTAAAACCAGAGACACTAACCTGTGCACTGCCTGGATTGACTTCAAGAAGCCTATGACTCAATGCCACCTTCTTGGAACCTGGAGTGCTTGGAAATGTTCAACATCAACAGAACACTAAGAGTCTACATCAAGAACTCAATACTAAAAGTTAATGTCCTCATGTCCATTTGAGATTTATTGTTTAAAGTACATTTTTGTCCATTTAAATACCTCACTCTTCCATTATGACTTGAATCCAATTTATCAATTTGTTTATGGCATAAAGCCCTCCCTGCTGAAAAAACCAGCATAGACCAGCATATGCTGGTTCCAGCATATGTTGTGTTTTGGTGCTGGTATGCTGATCCATAGTGATCCATTAGTTCAACCAGCATAGACCAGCATAGACCAGCATTGAATCATGTTGGTCTACCAGCTAAACCAGCACCAAACCAGCATAGACCAGCACCAAACCAGCATAAACCAGCACCAAACCAGCATAGACCAGCATTGACCAGCATATAAATCAAGACCATCATGATTTGTTTGCTGGTCTTTGCTGGTCAATGCTGGTCTATGCTGGTTTGGTGCTGGTCTATGCTGGTTTGGTGCTGGTCTATGCTGGTTTGGTGCTGGTCTATGCTGGTTGAACTAATGGATCACTATGGACCAGCATACCAGCACCAAAACACAACATATATACAGCAGGGCTGTATCATCCTGAAAGTCCTAATAACATTTACAGTGGCCGACTAAAGTTACATAGTGGCCAAATGTACCAATACCAGGTCAATCATTTTAAATGGAAATAGGTTTGGGGGTTTCTGTGTATATCAAGCAATTGCAAAAATGATATATTGCCTGAATGCCAAATTATTCAAAGTTGATGAACCACTTTACATGATGAGTAAATAATTTATTTTAATTGCCAATCTAAAACAAATATAAAGGTGACCATAAAAATAAATTCTTCAAATTCAAACTGATGCAAAAACTCTTAAGACCTTTTGTGCAGACCCAGATCTGTCTCAGTTTCGGGTTGTGTGTAGCATTTCTATGATGTGGACAAGACTTTCCAGAGAAATGTAAAGATGCAGAAGGTATGTTGTAACACTAAATACAGGCAGGGTATTTTAATTAAGAGCTGGTAAGTTGAGCAGAAGTAAAATCTGGAAGATATGTTATATACGGTATAAAAAGTAAAGGTATGTCCTTTATGTACCAGTGATGCTGATTGGTTGCCATTTTGATTTTAAAGCTCAGTCTTTAGATCTGTATGTCAGTGAGTCTAAACATATAATGACCATTCTCCCTGAATGGGCTCTGTGCACGCAGCTACGTGAAGTAATTTCCGGTAGAAGGTCAGGATGGACGTAAACTTCCGGTAGCTGCTGGAAGCACATACTGTGTTTGCTAGTTTCCTTTCGGGTGCTTGTAAATTTTTCTTTTTTTGCAAATCTTCCTTCTTTTTTTGTGCGTGGCCTTCTATGTCGAGCTTTTATGTGTTCATGTCCTAAACATGACATGTACACTGACGAAATTTGCGTTTCAACAACATACTGATGGCAGGTCTAACCACCACTGCTGTGTGCAATCCTGTACAGTATCAACAAGATCAACTTCCCACCTCCCATCTTTAGCACGGAGACCGGAAGTCGCATACCATCCTCACGCCAAACACGGAACTGATGCGTGCACAGAGGTTATTGTTAAAAGACAGTAAATGAAGCACAACAAAAAAAATTATCTTCTGTTTTGATGTGGCCTCAGGCAGTGTTTGTCTTTGCTCCTAAAGATGGGCTTTAGCAGGTTTTTGGACTAGAAGTTACATCTCAATATTAACTTTCATTTAGTTCTGAGACATTAATAGAGGATGGTTCACATTTAATGAGCTGCTGGACTAAAGTTTGTGTTTTGCAAAGCTTCATCATCAATATTGAATTGGATCCTTCTCATTTCTCTTTGGGATCCCCATCTATAGTGAGTCTTTTAAATATTCATGCAGCTTTGAGCAAGGTCTTAAAATTAAAAAAAAGAGAGAGATGGACAGAAATAGAAGAAGAAAAAGAAGGAGAAGAAGAACCAAAGGCTACCATAAAGTAGCATGCAGCCGGTCTGTCATTACTAAAGTTGTATTAAGCAGTGGATAGATTGAGCTTTTAAATCTGGCACATATACTGCAGATACATTATTGGCAGCGGCACCCTGAGCTAAAGCTTATATGCTCCTCACGGCCAGCTAATATTGAAGTAATAAAGACAGGCCTTTTCCAATTTAAAATCACTATTACACCGTGTTACAACACGCATACTAAGACATCCATCACTCCGTTTTTTCTGTCTTTATGTGAGCTGACTGATAAAGTGCCATAGCACAATTTGTTGGCTATAAAACCATTTAGTCACCAGTGCAGACTTTTTCCTTGTGTTTGTGAAGTCAATGAGAGGTTGAGAATGTCTACAATTCTCAGTGGTGAAATCACAAAAAGGTGAACGTTTTCCATGGAGGTAGTTCTGTGATTGATGCGGTTCCATCAGAGGAGACCTTCATGAACCGTGAGTGGCAGAGATATGTCACGGCATGACATCTGCACTGCAGCCTTAAACCTCAGATCACACCAACTGACAAGTCTGAGTGTCCAAAGAATAACAGAAAGGCACAACTAACTTGAGCTTTTTTAAAATAACTTTGTAGATAATTATAGGTTTGAACCAGCATACCAACAAAAGCTCCATATCTCACAGGGCTAAAACTGTTGGCAACTAGCAAAGACTTACAGGAAAAAATATATATTGTCAATTGAAATCAACCCTGAATCAGTACTAACAACATTATCAAAACTTTGAACAAATGTAATTTGCCTTTAGTAGTCATAATCCAGTGAGACACTGGCTAATTATGATAAATTATTATGCGTTAGTCGGTTGTTCTTGCAAAATATGTCTAGCTGAGAGGTCCACAATACATCTGATCAGAAGTGTAGAGTCTGGAAAGAGTGAAAACCTGAAGATTAATATCAAAAAAGTGTTGTGAGTGATGCTTTCTATGTGTCATATTAAAGGCAATGTGGCACATGCCAGATTTACCACTCATCCCTATTAAAAAATCGCTGACATTTGAATTAAAATACTAGTAAGTGGCACAAAAATACACATTACAAAAATCAAGTAAGGACCTAAATGTTTAATTACTTTTTAATGCAAAGAAATGAGCCAAAATTAGGACAAAGCTGTTTTTTATTGCATTATCTCTTCTTGACCCACTGACCTTTATTTCACACATGAACATAGTTAAGATGATGGATGCACGACTCTTGCGTGTAATGTGAGAATTCCACAAGGGAGATAAAGTAATAATCACTGTTCCTGCTGCTCGTGCCGACGGTGGTTGCAAATTACCGAAGTCACCATTAGGAACGCCTGTCATGCTAACAGTAGATGAGACATTTGGGAACAGCAGGATCACAGTAGAGAGAAATGCAACAAGGCAGGCAACTTACAATCAATATTTCCTGCCAGCTACCTTTATGGTATATGACCAGTAACATGTATCATTATGCAGTCAACCACAGTGCCTGGCATAATTGACTTTGGCTGTTCTAAGTGTGTGGGGTCATGTTTATACATCTTCTGTGTGGAAGGGAACACAGAGAGTAAGTGTATAAGCATTAAACATGGTAGAAGCAACATGAAAGATCTGGAATTGTAATACTGACAGTTCATATATTTTTCTGTAATAAAAAAGTAAGAGTATTTGACTTTTTCCATGCTTTAAACTAAACCTTTTGAACTGTTCGTATACCTAAATAAGCATATAAAATACACATTTCCACAATATATACGGGATGGCATTTTATTTTATATGCTCATTTCTCAAATATTCATACAAAACACTGAGCCAGCTTTTGTACCCTTGAAAGATAATCTGAGGGTGCATAGAAGTTTGCTCAACTATTCCACATGTGTTTTGTTGACTTGGGAAGGACCTTATAACCAGGAGTGCACATTGCTAGTCCCCAGTGCGGACCTGATCCCTCTGCCCAAATGAACCTTTGCAGAACTGAGCTGCATGCGGAACTATGTTTGGGGACTCTTTTGGTTGTGACACCTATGTGTGCATTGCTAATTTAGCTTCCCTGAAAACTGGCTCATGCTTTTTTGCTCTCTGACATTGTTTTAATAAAACAACTCATTCTGTTTCAGCTAGTGACTGAGTGTAGTTCAGTAGTGACTCCTGGCTTCAAGCGTCATAGGTACTTTCACGGTCAGGACCGTGCAGACACACACACACAACCCCCCCAAACTCACGGCATACGAAACATCAGCCCCAAGTTCTCCCTTGAGTACCTTGGTGAAAAAATGTGTGCACCTGTGTTTATAACCATTATTGCATCTTATTGGGGATATTGTGGGAGTATCAGGTTTTGAGTATCTTACTAAGAGCCATTTAATCCATTCACAACAAAGTGAAAGTTTGTTTTGCATTGTTTCTAATGAGCCAGGCTTATTTCCAGTGTTTTACTCAGCCACAGTTGCTCTTAATTATCACCAATTCAGTCCATAACTTTTAGGAACAGCATATTTTTAGGTGGGGCCAAGAAATAAAAAGTTAACTTAGGGTGGCTTCAGATTGCAGCACTACTTTCTGCAGAGCATTTTGATCTGTTAGCTTCATTGAGCTGGGACCTCCAGCAGACACTGTGATGCAGCTAGGAGGATGATCAGCACCTCCAAGTCTGAGTCACGGTTCTAGGTGGAAGAGTTGGAGTATATCAGTGTCTTGTTTACGAGTGAGGGGGGAAATAGAGTGTGAGGTTGGTAAGTGGATCAGTGGTGTCTGCAGTGATGTGAATGCTGCACCAATCTGTTGTGAAGAGAGAGCTAAGTCAAAAAGCAAAGCTTTCAATTTACCAGCCAATGAATGTTCCTTCCCTCATCTATGATCATGTGTTATGGGTAATATCCTTGACTGTTTTAAAAAAGAACTTCTGGCTGGATTTACCTTCAGGGACAGGGTTAGGAGCTCAGCTCTTTGAAAAGATCTCAGTCTTGCTACTTTATATCAAAAGGAAGAAGTTTAGGTGGTTTGAGCATCTGGTAAGGATGCCCCTCTCAACACCTTCTGTGGGAGGTGTTTCAGACATGTCCCATTGGGAGGAGACCTTGGGGCATTGCTGGAGAGATTACGTCTCATTGATGTTTTGGGAATGCCTTAGAGTACCAGAATGAGCTTAGGAAGAGAGAGGGGAGGTCAGAGGATCTCTGTGCTGCTACCCCCACAATCCACTTCCAGATAAGCAGCAGAAGATGGATGGATGGATATTATATTTTAGTAAAAATGTGCACAGAGAGCACCAAATATTCTGCACCTGTAATTTTCTTAGCTACAACTTTTTTTTTATTTTTATTTATTTTAATCTGTTTAATATTCCCAAAATTATGAGATACTAAGACTTGACGTTGACAAGCTACACTGGCTCACGGTACCATCCTACAAAACAAATGTCGATCCAATCTATTAAAAGACACAAGTTCAGAAGCTAAAAAAGATTAGATTTACAATCTCTTTCATGAGAGATGAAAAAATATCCCTAAATCCTTGTTGAGATCTAGAAGAGGATCAGTGTAAGCAGACCGTTGGCTTTTATGACATGTCAGATTTTTCTTTCCTTTAAACTCCCTTCGCTCCCGCCCGTCTCTCTCTGCCTCACTCTCTTCCCCCATTTCTCTCTCGGGGCATTTATGTGGACGAGAGAAATGAATCACATATGAAGTAGTGAAGGAATAACTTTTCATGTGAAAACACCTCAGCTTTTATGGCTTTACTAAATGATCCATAATGCGGGCAGGGAGCACTCAGTTCTGCAGATTAAGGTGGGTTGAGGCAGCAGAAAGTCTCTGCCGCAGCAGTTAGACCCCTTCATTGAAACCCGTACCAGTATCGCGCCAGCTGAGACGGGCACAAATCTCTTTTACGAGGCTGCCTCTTAAATAGCTGTCAGTCTAGTGTCTCACACGTGGCACACTCCTCCAGCTCCCCTCACAATAATTGAACCATCTCTCTTAGAACGCTGAAATTGTGTGGGAAGCCATTGAGACAGCCTGTGTTGATACCATTAAACCAAATCCATGCATAAATTTAGCTTTATTTCTATTGTCACCTACCCCCCTCTCCCCTTCTCACCTGAGAAGCAACCATCATTCTTCAATCATGTCACAGTTTCTTTGGGTTCGTTTTCAAATTAGGTTTGTTCACATCGTCCTTTAAGCACTGTTATTTTCATAAAAAGTGAAACACGTTATTTTATATTTTCAATTTAAGGACAGTTGGTGCTTCTTCATTCTACTTTCAACAAAAATAAAAACTTTGAGAGAAACTGTAAGTTTTAGACATAAATGATGTGATAAATAAAGTTTCAAAACTGTTGATTGAGAACAATTATTATAAGAGTTAGCTTATTTACTTGATTTAATGTGACGGTAATCCCACCTAGACCAGGGGATTTTAAGCTCTTTAAAGAAGCAAAAGAAATATTAACCAAAAAAGATAGAGAATAATAACAAATGTCTGCTTTGTAACCCCAATTATTCATGAAGACTTGTAGAGGATTTAGTGAATAACAAATCTGTACTCTCATTAAAGGTGTTCAGCAGTGAAATACTGTAACTTTATCTAGTTCTTCACACTGAGGCAAAGTGTTGCAATACATGTTGCTTTTGTGAATGGAAACTACTGAAATGATCACATTATTCTTTTCTGTTGCAAAAGTTAATATTTCGTTGCAGTAATTAGATTATAATATGAATATAATTTAAAAAAAAATCAAAATATCTTTTTAATATATTGAGAAAGGTAGCTGTTTGGATTAATTCAGAATGTATTTCTGTCTCCTCGCAGCAGGGTGTTCCTGTGACCTTTCTGCTCTCTGGTTTCTTCCTGCAATCCAAAGGTGCCTGTTAGGTTGCATGTTAGGTTAACTGGTGTTTCTAAATTGACTGTAGGTTTGAGGTGCATGGTTGTCTCTATTGCTGGTTATTTGTCCAGAAGTAATGAGAATATGGGCAGGTTGCATTCTGATGTTTCCTCCTACTAACATGCTTGTAGTCCTACAACAGACACAGTTAGCTTGAAATAGTCTATAAAATAAAGAAATGTTATGTACCTTTATAATTCTGGTGTTGTTAATTCATGGTTCATGTTTATTCCATTTATGAGGCTTTGATAAGTGCGATGTAACTGAAATATTCTAGAGTTATAGCAGTTCTTTGTTTTTTGGGGGGAATCGTTGGGCAGTGACCGAAGCACATTGTGAACAGGTTAAAAGGTGTTTTGTGAGTGCATACTCCTGTTAGAAGCTTGGCCCTGTCAAATACTAAGAAAAATAACTTTTTAAAAATTTTGGACTGTAAAAAATTGAAGCAATAACAAAAGGAAATGTCAAACTTGTCTCCTAGTTATGGTAAAATCCTGCCTTTCGTTGTGCATTTAATATTTGTGAACATTTAAATAGTTTTTGATGCAACAAGCCAAATTCACACATTTACAAACATTTATGCAGCACTTCTACCTCTTATAGAGTATTTAAACCAAGCCATGTTAGTGGCTGCTGGACCAGCATCGTGGACACGCTGCCACCATGCTCCACCCAGAACCCTGATACGCTGCTGCAAGAAAAGTGTGCATGCCTAACAATATTTTAGACTTATCTCGCTTTTTCACCTGTAATGAGAAGCCTGCTGCACTGACTTTGCCAAAACCCTGTTGAGACCATCCACATTATAGCTAATTTTTTCACATAACATCATTTATTAGTTGTTTTCTGTTTTTGTAAGAATCCTTCAAAATCCAGAGACAGTCAAATCTGCTTAAGTGGTGACAAAAAATACTGTAAGTATTGGCTCCTCACATTGAAAAATACCACTGCAAACCAAAACTTGAACACAAACCCAAGTGCCAAACCTGCTGTCTTCTCCACTTACTATAAACACATTAAAGAAGCATTTGCATTTATATGGTTCTTTCAGACTGTCTGATGTAGCTGCCAGCAGTATCCAGAAACAGCTCAGTGTCTAACTGATTGTTACCTGGAGAAAATTAAGATAAGAGAGTAATCCCATGGAGGAAAATGTTTTTGTTGGACCCACAGTAGTAGGGCTGGCCAGGTATGCAAGGTTTATCAAACCCCCATATTTGTTAGCAGGAACGAAAAAGCCTATTTACAGTTTTGTGTTCATGATATCTCACTCATCTCTTAACTGGGATGTGGCATATTTTGATTTGTTATGGTTTAAGCTAATGTATACTCCTGCATATTTAAAGTGGTATAATGGACTGGACTGATTTGCAATTTGAATTAAAAGCTCATTTCGAACCCATTTTTATGCAGTATTCTAAATTCACTGTGAGCCGCTATGTAAATCCAGATTTAACAGAAATCCTTACACTGTGGCTGATGGAGCTAGAATTAAATATGCTTTGATACAGCATATGCTGTTCATCCCTCTACTGCACGTTTACACACAAACAGACCGGTTCCAAGCCACGTACACAGGAAGTATAAGATCGCTACAGGTGACAGCGACAGCATAGTAATCTGAGCCATCGGATTTAATGGCTTGCTGACTATAATGGTAATCTACTGGCTGCTCCCTCCCTCAGTTCCCCTTAGGAACTCCATTCAATGACAGGAAACAAACAGTGCTGTGACACTTCCTGATAATTAGCATCATTAGCATACGGTCATTATGTAGCCAGACAGTAGCATGACAGGGCTCTGAGAAGGGCTACAGTGGTGACCTTTAGTGGACAACACCAGCTGTCAGTAATTACCCATAACACTGCCCTGAAGAATGGAGACAGAGACTGACTTCTTGTCCTTGAGGACCTGTGGAACCTGGGAACATCGTTCGTTTTCCTTCCTTTCTTCTTTTCTTTTCCCAAACATGAATATATATATATAGAGATATGCTCAAATGGGAGACAAAAAATGCAGTTATTTTCCAACCTCCTAATTAGAAAACATAAAGTTTTAAAGACTTTAGGCTGAGATTTTACTAAAACGTGTGACTAAATAAAATGATGTGCCTGCGTATTTGCAGCCAGAGGCTTGTGTATCCCACACTGTTGACAAATATATCACACTTAGTGTGAAATAATGATTACTGCTCCTCCACAAATGCTTTTTTCTTGAGATTTCATGTGAAGATGTCTATTTTGTATTTTTGGGTTTTTTTTTTTTGCCTAAGTGCCAGTAATCACATGTTGTTTGATGCGGGTTTCTGTAGCTTGTAACAGTCTTTGAAAATGTAATGCTTGTTGTATAACTTTGTGTTTCCTGTCATCTGTGAGAACGTCTGTGCCGTTGAGAGAAAAAAAACAACTCTAAGTGGTGTAGTCTCTCAATGGTGTAACGAAGAGGTACTTTCAACCTTCAGAATTTTTGTTTGGGAAATTAGGTGCAAAGAAGTAACATATCCTGAGTGCTGTCACAACACCTAATTCTATTAATCTCTTCCTTTCAAGTATAATCAAAGACAAGTAGGAATCAATGCCAACACACGAGCCCACAGTCTTGCACTTGTTTCTTTTCTTTGGAGATGTGATGCAGCATATTCCTTATTTTACTTCCTTAGTTGCTATGCCCGATTATAAACAGTTACCAAAATAACACATTGTTTCTTAAGATATAATAATTATATTGACCTGATATGTCCTACTTTTTTTTTTTTAGTTTTAAGTCTTCAAGGTCTGAGCTCACATCTGTCCTTACAAAGACACACGTAGCTTCATTTTTACAATAACACAAATTCACATTTAAGGATTCCAGGACTAGTCCCCTGTGGCCTCCTGACTCTGGAGACTTTAATGTCTTTTTTTTAACATCATGTTGTCTTTCCTTTTAACAGGAACGTCTGTTATGAAGGTTACTGCATCCGATGCTGATGACCCTACATATGGCAGCAGTGCCAGAGTGATCTATAGTGTGCTGGATGGAGAAAAGTTCTTCACTGTTGATAGAAACACAGGTAAGAACACACTTCCTAAAAGCAGAAAAAGTTTTCTCATAAAATGTCCATGCTTCATGTTCCAATGGTGAGAACCCGTTATTTTAATATCTATTTATTTATTTATTGTATCTCACTTGATAATAATAATAATAATAATAATAATAATAATAATAATAATAATAATAAATTTAACTTATATTGCACTTTACATTTTGCAGTCTCAAAGTGCTACAGAGGAGAAGGTTAAAATAGCTGAGTCAACACTCATAAAACAAGTTAAAAAAATAAAAAGGGCGGCTACAGAATAAAACTAACAAAAAGCTTTTCTAAAAAGGTAGGTTTTTAGGTTCTGTTTAAAAGCATCCACAGTTTGTTGAGCCCTTAAGTGGACAGGGAGGGAGTTCCACAACCTCGGAGCAGCAGAGGAAAAGGCCCGATCCCCCATGCTGCAGAGCTTGGTTCTGGGGGTTTGAAGCGTGTTAGCTTTTACAGAGCGAAGGATGCGTGTGGTCGGGGAAGTGAGGAGTTCCTTTAGGTAGTGGGGGGCCTGACCGTAAATGCACTGGTGGGAGAGGAGGCAGAGTTTGTATTCTATTCTAAGTGGGACAGGGAGCCAGTGAAGTGCTTTCAGAATGGGGGTGATGTGCTCATGCTTGCGCACCCTCATCAGGATCCTGGCAGCGCTGTTCTGGATGTACTGTCTCTGGAGGTTCTTGCCAGAGATCCCGATGAGAAGTGCATTACAGTAATCTAGCCTGGAGGAGACAAAGGCGTGGACGAGCTTCTCTGAATCTGCCAGGCTGAGAATTGGACGGAGTTTGGCGATGTTCTTAAGGTGGTAAAAAGATACTTTACAGAGGTGTTTGATGTGGGTGTCAACCCACATCAAACACCTGTATTGTATGTATTGTATGTATTTCTTACATGCTTATTGAACAAGCTCAGTTTGGAGAAACAGTTGTGAGTGAGCCTCTAATGACTAGTCAAAGCAGGAACAACATCAACATAATTCTCTGCCGCCTTAAAATATTTCCAGTCTTTAAAAAAAAAAGACTTCATAGCTTTTTAGTCCATTAACAATAATTATCCATGGAAAAAATTCCACTTTTTATTTGGGAATTAATACATCATCAACTGTAGACCAATCAAAACAATTAATACAGTGGCAATAAAACATATCCACCCCCTTGGATGTCTTACCCATTTATTGCTTTTATAAATCAATCATGAGCAATTTTGGCTTCTTTGACAAAAATGTTTTCCAATAAAATTTTAAAACTGTTTTTCACAAATCTATGACAATAGGCTTTATGCACAGAGTACTTGGTAGAACTTTCGGTTTAAAATTAACTCGTGGGACCATTTCCGGTTACGTTTGAAACGTGAAGATTTCCAGAGTTAGAGTGCATTTCCAGCTAAGGATATTGTTTATAATTAAAACGAGTGATAGTATAGTATAGTACAGTATGATATATATATATATTATAGCACTAAGAAATGAAGCCATCTTATAAGTATCAGCGGACGGGAAGCCTGGACAGCTGAACACTGCTGTGTTCCGTTGTGTACCGCATCAGCTGAATATAATTCATCAGTCCGTTTCCACACATATCCACTGAATAAATAACTACAAAAAGGAAGGATTGTGAACTTAAGAAGAGAAAACGTGATCATTTCTAACCACACCGTGTCTGCAGTCGACACTTTGCAGCACAGTAGTCAAAGAGCCGAGTGGACGAGGCTAAAGGAGGAGGCGCGGCGCCGTTCGTGTGTTATTTCACTGGAACAACTATTCTTTTGGTGAATGAAGACTTGGTGTTTGATAACGTACAGCTAGACCAGAGAAAGTTGAAAGTTGGGAAGCAGTTGGAGCCCACGATCACAGCTATATATTTACCTCACTGTTTTTTGATGATGGAAGCTACGAGCTAACGCTGTTAGCTTACCTTCAAATTTATGAATAAAGCTGGTTATATACAGCTTAAAGTCCTTCACCCGCTTGCTCGCAGACGTCTCTGTGTGTTTTTCAAAAATCAGGTGGACATCGTCTACCGTGATGCGCGGCAGGTCTTGAAAAAACGCGTAAATAATTCCATTTGGTCTGCCATAGAATGAATTGAGCCGACGGTAGGAGAGATGGCCTATCGTAACCAGGAAGTGACCGTGCATAAACCCTACTACATTTTAAAAAATGTAACATAAAATAAGTGATTGCATAAATAATCACCCCCTTTAAAGTAAATGACCAAATTCAACAGAGGTCCAGCCAATTAGTGCTAGGGGATGGATATAAAAATTCTTAGGCACTGAATATCCACTGGAGTTCTGTTAAATTCTTCATCAAAAGTGATAATAACTTGAACCATGACCACTCTGAAGGAGTTACAAGCTTCATCAGCTGAGATGAGAGAGACTCTGCATGCAACAACGGTTGCCCTGATTCTTCACCGTTCAAAGTTTTATGGCAGAGTGGCAATGAGAAAGCCACTGTTAAAGAAAACTCAAATTAGTTCTTGACTACAGTTTGCCAGAAGGCATGCTGGAGACTCCATGGTCAAGTGGAAGAAAGTTATTTGGTCTGATGACACTAAAATTGATGCAATGCTATGTTTGGTGGCAAAGCTTCAACAAAAGACCTGACCCACTTTGCTACAGTATGTTTGGACGTGATGCTATGTTTGGTGAACATTAAGAGTGAAAAACATAATTTCAACTCCTTCATATGTCTACAACATGTGAAAAAATTGACAATAAACTCTCTCTTAAACACCACAAACACACCATCCTCACTGTAAGTCATGGTGGTAGCAGCATATTGTTGTGAGGGTGCTTCTCAGCAGCAGGCTCTGGAAGACCTGTAAAGGTAGAATGTTAAAAGAATGCAGCAGTGCATAGAGAAATCCTGGAGAACAATTAGATTCCAAATGCAAGAGAACTACAACTTGGGAGAAGATTTAATTTCCAGCAAAGCAATGACCCAAGTCATACAGCTAGAGCTACACAGTAGGTTTGTGGCTGGACTTGAAAAGAGCTGTTCACACCTGATCCTCACACAACCTGACAGAGCTTGAACAGTTTTGCAAAGAAAAATGGAGAACTGTAATGTCCAGATGTGCAGCCTGATGGAGACCTGTCCACACAGACTGTGCTGCGATTGCAGCCAAAGGTGCATCTAGTAAAAACTGACTTGAAGGGAGAGAATATTTATGCAATCACTTATTTTAAGTTGTGTATTTTATTTTGTAGAAGAAGCCAAATGTGTTGCTCATGACTGATATATAAAAGGAAACATCTAAGGGATCGAATACCTATTAAAAGCGTTGTATAGTTAGACTTCTAAAAGTCTATGGAAGCAACAGTTCTTTTTGTCCTGAAAATCTTTAAGAAAAACCTTAACCTGGGATTTATAACCTCAGTGGTGCAGCTTGTAGATGCATCACTCAGTATGATGGTTGTGATAACGTGTCGAGCACAATGTGCAAAGACTGTAGAATAAATGTCCAGGGCTGAATAGAGGACGAGAAAGATCATCACTATGGCACCTAAAATCATCTGCAAAGAGAATACTTGAAGAAGGTTGTCTAACAAGATGATGTGATCTTACTGTATTTTGATCAAAGAATTTAACAATATATCAACACTGTGATAAACCAAGATTCAAGAGCAAATAATGGAAACTGCAACCCCCCCATATATGAAAAAAATCTACCATCTCCCTACAGACATGGAGCTTATAGGAGCAGTAAGACCTGACCCACAGTCTTTCAGGAGTACCCTCGCGTTGGTGTTTGAAAGCCACCCCCAGGGAAAAGCACTAAAGTTTTAATGATTCCTTTTTTTGGTGTCCACCACTTTGATTTGGTCAGGGTGCCTGGATGATAAATGACTCTACCTTGGTGGGATAAGCCGGGAGACTGGATGGTTCATTCCAGCTCCTACTCACATCCCTCATTTCCACACACCCTCCTCCCACTGCCTTTTAGGCAGAGAAGCCTTAAGGATAGGAAGAGGAGGTGGGTGGATAATAATAGACAGGATAATAGGTGTGAGTCAAGAGGGTCAACGTATGGAAGAGACAGAGAAGCTGTGAGATCAAGCTCAATAATAACACTTTCACTCACCTTGACAACAAATTTAGCAGCAAGTTGCTGTTTTGTCTTCTGCCACTGTAGTCATGGACAATTTGTCTGAGTAATTTTTGTTATACGGACCAAACACTGGGCTGTATCTAACAACAAGATTTCCATACAAGTATTACACATGTACACCTGTATTTCTATAAGTGTATTCTGCCTCTAATCAATTGTTTTGTCATTTTTAATCTGCCTTGAATTCCTTTTGGCTGTAATTTGTTTTGAATAATCGTGCCCATACATATTTTAACCAATCCGTGCCAACCATGGAACGAAACGTTGACATACCATGTTTCCAAGACCACATGTGTGCTGTTGTTACCTTCAAGAGACAATATTTTTAAGGCAGGTGTGTACTTCCAGTAAAAGGGAGAAGGAGTGATGTTTAGGGTGCTTTTTGATCCATGTATCTAAATAATTGATCACTGTCAACATGAGGTTAAGTAAAGCAAAGTAGTTAGCACCACTTAAGTCTAAAAAAAGACTATTTGTGTGTGGGTGGGGGGGGATGTATCTGCACAGAATTTATGAGTGAGTACAAACATCAAATTAAAACTTGTGCTGTAACTTTATTTAATTTTGGTGAAATCTTAACAGTTTGCATAAAGAAGTAAAATTGTTAGTGTTTAGTGACAAGTCTGCTTCTATGCAAGTATGGAGCACCACGAGGTCTAAAGCTCATGGGTTACATCACACCAAAGATTATGAAGCAGAACTAGTTGCTAGTATAGTATACTAGTATAACTAGTATATATATATATATATATATATATATATATATATATATATATATATATACATATATATATATATACATATATATATATATATTTTTTTTTTTTTACTAAAACATCACAACATTAAGGTAGGAGTTCCAATAATGACCAAGGCTGTAAAAACAGGGTAAAGTTGATGAATTACTGGTGGGAATTGAGACTTTAAGCGGGTTCCAACAGACCTGTTCCATCGGAATTGTACACCTCCAACTTTATCAATTCTTTTTAATAATTCTCTTGTTTCCGGTTTTCCCAAAATTTTCCATCATGGACGGAACCAGCATTGGGTCAGACTCAGCAGCACCCGACATATACAGTATATATACCCACACTCACATGCCACTTTATTGGGTACATGTGTCCAACTGCTCGTTAACACAAATGACTAATCAGCCAAACACATAGTGGCAACTCAATGCATTTAGGCATGTATATATGGTCAAGACAATTCACTGCAGCTCAAAATGAGCTTCAGGATGGGGTAGAAAAGGGATTTAAATGACTTTGAACGTGGCATGGTACTAGCAAGGTGTACCCAATAAAGTGGCCAGTGACTGTATATACCGTTACCACACAGCAATTATACAGCAATATAGATTTTAGCCCATATCGCCCAGCCCTACTGTATACCAAATAGTCAATCACCAGTTCATACATTGCTATTGGAATACAGTCAAATGTGCACTCCACTGGAAAGAAACCGTGGCACTGGTTTTAATTCCTTCCTTTGCTGCAATTTTCTCTCTCTCTCCCCGTATAATATCACTTCCTCTGTGTCCCTCACATGTTTTCTAGATGTCAGCTTTATAGGCATGAGTGTGCTCTTGCCACCATGGACGAGTTGTAATGCTGCTCAGGGTGGCTGTGGCTTGCTTTCATTCTGCCCCTATATATTATTCATTTTAATACAACTGAGCCATAAAATGATGTATGTGCAGAGGGGCAAAAATGACACGGTCTCTCCCATCAAGAGGAAAAACTGAAATGTACTGCACTTATTCCTTCATAACACACCACTTAGCAGAGGCTGATATCTGAACTGAAAGTGGAAATATAACCTGTTATTGCATAAGTGCTAACAACTGATGTAACCTTTCCCTTGGCCTCATTTACTAACTACTCTTCCTCATCTCTGCCTCTTTTCTCAAACTCCTCCATCACTCATTAGGAATAATCATGACAGCAGTGCCAGATTTGGACCGTGAGACACAGGATCGTTATGAGTTGGTCGTCAAGGCAACAGACATGGCAGGACAAATGGGTGGTCTCTCTGGCTCCACCACGGTGACCATAGTGATCACAGACGTTAATGACAACCCGCCGCGCTTCCCACAGAGTAAGTGTATCCGCACATTCTCGTACCTTAGACTTTAAAGGAGATGGTGATGTAGGAGGAGAAGGCGAAAGCGGTTGGAAATGACAGACGTATTGTTCACTGGGCAAGGAGAAAAAAAAAAGAAGGAAAGAGCATAATAAGAGAAACATAATGTGCCTTGCAAACCTGCAGGCCACTGACACCAAGAGGTAGCTGCATGTCTGGCCTGCACACGGCCTGAGAAAATCACCTAAATTGAATTTATGGGCCATTCATACCAGGAGTCCATAACAAAGTGGTCTATCAAATGAGGAGGACTGATTCATTCCACTGCACATTTGATCGTGTTTTTTAAGGAAAGCTCAAAACTGGTTCAGTCAATACAGTTGATTGGATATTTTTATGGTGACTTTTATCCTGGCTTGATGAATCACACATGGCTTTCAGTGTGCACAGGCTCAACAAGCAGATTTAAATCATTATCTAAATTATTTAATCATAACTTAATCACCTTTCCACACAGGCACCTTTAATAAAAACAAGTTTAGACATTGATCAAGTCCATTTAGTGCCCCGGTGGTTTTTATACCTTTTGTAAAGTCATGGTTCTCCCTAACACACTATATAAAATACTTCTGAAAGCCGTACCTTGCTGAGAAGTAATAAGATGTGTTAATAAAAATGGGATTTTCCTTATTTATTCTCTTTTTTATGTTGTTTTCTTTTATTTGGGGATAAAGTGGTACTATAACCCCATAATAGCAGTGCATTTCATTAAGCCAGGGGTGCAGCCAGTTTAGCTGACAGAGAGTGATATGTCTCCACACACCTTTTCATATTTGTGTATGAATCCCTTTTTCGTCTCAGTAAATCATATTTGCCCAGTCAGAGTGATAAGCCCTGCAGAATTATGGTGCCACCACGGCAGGATATGGAAAACAGAATCTGAAATACAGTTCTATAAATCAGCTGCACAGGAGGATGACATATGGTGTGTGTTAGGACTCTGATGTTTTAACATAATTTTTTTCTGTAGATTTTAATCTTCTGGCTGTATATCTAGTTCATAAGGATCTCTGGCAGATTGTATGTTTTATTTGGTCTGTTTTGTCATTTAGAGCAAAACGGCCTCATCCTTCCTCTGCTGGTGTTTTTTTTAGAACTCCATCTATCTGCCTTGTTTGAACTGTCTATACTTTCTCCCTCTGGCCACCTTCTCAATTTACCAGAGATGTACCAGTTTTCGGTGTCAGAGGGAGCAGCTGTGGGGACACCGGTTGGACGCGTCATTGCTACAGATGCAGACATGGGAGAAAACACAGATATGAGCTATCTGATCAAAGAGGGAGGAGAGCTCTTCAAGGTCGCGACAGATGTAGAGACACAGGAAGCTGTTGTATCCATCAAGAAGGTACATTTGGAACGAATGCTGTGTCACATTACTGTTGTCATATTCTGTTTACTGATGTAGATTTTTTATAGCAACTGCAACAGTTTCACAAAAATCTGATGAAACATGTTTATCCAACAACAACAACACACAAAAAAACAGGCTTTGGGATTAATGTTTTCTTTCTTTTTAAAGACAAATCAAACGGATTTATTTGGCCACAGTAGCAGTAGAAATGCTGGGTGCACACCAGAGGCAGCGTTTCTACTTAAAAACCATCAAACCAACTGTAAAGCATGGTCTGCTTTGGCATTGCTTTGCTTCCTCTAAGACTGGGCAGCTCGGTGTCATTGTTTTTTGTTTCATGAATTTTGCATCATATCAAAGAGTGCTTTGAGATACAATCTGTGGTCATCTGCTAGAAGGTTGACTTGGAAGTGGGGTATTTTTTTGTGGCACATCATACATAAAATTCAAACGTATCCTAGTCCTTGGCTCCTTGGTAAAATACAAGTAATTGGAATTCAGCTGGCGAGAAATCTGCGTGAAGGCCACATCTCCTTTTTAGAGACACTGACACACACTGAGATGCACTGTGATACATGATTGGAGGTTGATAATTGATGTTCGTTGTTGAGAAACGTTTTTATCTAATTTAAAAAAAGGGACGGATAGCAATGGTAACAACTTCACTGAAAGTACAAAGATATTAGAAATGTTTCTTTTTGTGATACATACTCATACATCATTGATGTGAGTATTAATTGTGTCTACTGATTATACTGGTTGTGTAGTACTGCTGGTACAGTGGTACCCCAACAGGTCCTCAAGTTTAAAAATGTTTCTTTACCCAGAATGGGTGCATTTTTATATACCAGTAATTGCAATTTTATCCACTTTTCCAAACTGAGATTAAACACATTACTTGCTTAAAGATATTTAATTTGTACCAAGGCTACTGACCAACAAGCTTATAGAAACAAAAGGCTAACGCTAGTTTAAATACCCAGCGTAATGCAGGATTTCATTGTTTCCTGTTAAGCAGTGTATGCTCACAATTAAATATTCAAATACTTTTTTACTGACATGTTTTTCAGTTTGTTTTGTGACAACCTAAAATTATAAATACATCAGATTGATGAATTGGAAATAATTGTGTTCAATTAGATCATAATAGATTTCATGTAATTAGAACTGACTTTTACTGTGGGTGGATTGGATTCAAACAAGACTTAGTTAGACCGTATAGAATTTGATTTAAACTGATCATTTTTAACCTTCTCTGTAAACCTTTAGAGCCATGTTTGAAACAGCTGGAGGGATATTTATTAAGAATGTCATCTTTAATACACTTATGTGCATATTCATGTCCGATGCTTGAAACTCTTAAACTTGTCTGAGCCACTGGATTTAGTATTCTCAGTGCATCCTGTGTGCATCTACACATAGGATGAGAGTTCAAATTTGAGTGGGCACTCAGAGCTGCCCACTTGAATTTGGAATATCTAAGATGCATCTTTACATTTGCATTGCCTTTTTTTTTTACAAACGCTTTTATCCAAACCGACTTAGTAAGAAACAACATTAAATCTTCAGTGCAGTAAGGGACCCTGACATCCACCTTAAGTACTCTGTCTTGTAATATTATAAAATATTAAATAGGAGGACAGGTTGAACGCAAGTGTTAGGAGATGAAGGTTGGTAAGGTGATTCTACACACAATTTACTAAGAAAAACACATTGCTGTTGATGGAAATTGGTAGCTTGTTCCATTATTTTGTAACTACAAATGAAAGCAGTTATATACTAAAGCAGCTTTGTATGTAGGAAAGGCATTACATGACAAGGTTCATTAAAAAAACAGGCATTGCTTGAGGTGAAACATCAACCTATATGATTGGCATTAGATTGGTGGATGTAAACCCTGTAGTCATTTTGCAGGAACCATGTCAGTGATTTGAATTTGATTCTGGGAGTTTCTGGTAGCCGGTGGAGTTAATGGGTAATTAGGTGACATGTCCTTTTTTGGCTGATCAAACACCAGATTGCTGATGTGTTCTGGACCATCTGTAGAGGTTTCACAGTTTTTTTTTTCTTGAAGACAAGGCATTTTTTAAGACAAGAGATGGAGGACACCTAGTGTTGTATTGCTGTCTGATTCTGATACAGTCTTATTTTTTTTTCATTGTGAAGTGGCTTGAAAAATAAATACAATGCTCTAAAAAAAGTGTGTCCCCCTTATAGATTTCTCCTGTTTTTGCTTTTTGTCACACTTAAATGTTTCAAATCAAAAAACTATATTATTCCATTTTCCTACGTCAAAGATAACCATGTGAATAATTAATCGCCCCCTTTGTTAACTCATTAATAATCATGATTATCAACATTATTTTAAAAGCTGAGTTCACTTTCACTAGCCACACCCAGGCCTGATTACTACCAGATAGGTAGAATTAAGAAATTACTTCAGTAGAACCAGTCTGACAGCACAAAGTAGGCTAAAAGATCTCAAAAAGCAATACATCATGCCCTGTTCTAATGACATTCAAAAACAAATAAATCCAGAAACAGATTTAAAGCTCTGCACACCTCACTTGGTGGTCAGAGCTTATTATAATTCAGCAATAAGAAAGAGATGGGACAATTGTGGCATCTGTGAGAGAATTCCTAGGCCAAAACCTCTCCTGAACAAAAAGAACACAAAGACTTGACTCACCCTAGTAAAAAAACATCTAAGTGCAACACAAGACTTAAAAAACTGACAAGACAGAAGTGAAACTTATTGGAAGATTTGTGACCCGTTCCATCTGGGGTAAAACTAACACTGCATTTCAGGAAAAAAGTTATTAGTTATCATAAGATATTAAATTTAGTGGTCAGTTAGTTTTTCAGTTAGGGCCAAGTTAGTTTGGGTAGTTTTTATTGCTTCAACAGTGCAATCCTCATTTGAAAACTGCATTTTGTTTTTCCTCAGGTTTTCTTTGATAGTGAAATGTATCTTCTGATCTGAAACATTTAGGTGTGACAAGTAAGGAAAGGGGGGAAATACTTTCTCATAATAGCTAATCAAAATATGGCTTCACTGTTAACTCATATCATTATTTGTTTTTTGTTCGTTTGTTTCTTTTCCAGCCTCTGGACTTTGAGAGCAAGCGGACGCACAACGTTGTTGTAGAAGCAGTAAATAAGCATGTTGATCCTCGCTTTGTGGACCTGGGATCCTTCAGAGACCAGACCATTGTTCGTGTGAGTGTGTCGGACATCGATGAAGCACCCATCTTTCAACCTGCAGATGGCGCTATAATGGAAGTCCAGGAGGATGCAAAAGTTGGATCTGTGGTTGGGGTTGTCACAGCCAGGGATCCAGATGTAACGAATAAACCTGTGAGGTAAGAGAGATAAGGCTGATTTCAGCAACAAAACAACAGAATGTTGAGACAAGTTGTTCTGGAAATACTGGAGTTATTCTTCATAGTTTTAAAGCTGGTGATGCTCTCTCACTGCTGAAAAAATCAAAGTGGGGATATGTCTTCTTCAGTCACTCCTAAACTCAAAATCTCACAAACACAACCTCTGCACCATGTTTGCAACTACCTAGATTTAAAAGTATGTCATTCTGTTCAGATTTGCTCTGAAAATGTGCATCACTTTCCAAGATCAAAGCAGATTTATTCCACATCCACCTACTGCTTTACCCGAACTCTCTGAGGTTTGCTCTGATTATACCCTTACCTTTAATGTAATAGAATGATGAAGCAATTTCTACTTGGAAAATGTTCAGTTGTCAGCTGGACCAGGCAGCATGTCTCTTTTCATCAACCCCAAACATCAGATGATGAAGAAACACGGTGGAATAACTTCATATTTTTTGGAGTTGATGCGATTAACAGTTGAGGGAATTACCGTATTGTCCTGAATACAATACAAGTTTTTTTCCTTGAAAATAATGTAAAAATGTGGGGTCGTCTTATAATTGAGGTCTAATCAGTGACACATGCTGATAGTTTGGGGTTATTACATGACCGAAACAGCAGAGGGTTCAGGCTTTGTTAAGCCGGCAGCAACAAGAAGCTCAGCTCAGATCGCGACCCGTCCCAGATCAGCCCAAAGTTACAGGCCCACTGGAGATTTAGATGCCCGATGGCCAGTCCAGTCCATCCACTTCCAGACCCAGGGCAGGTGCTCTCAGCGTGAGCGTCTCAGCCCTGACTTCTGTCCAGGTGGAGGGCTCGCGTCGGACGATCTACACACACCTCCTTCGCCTGAAGTCGTCGCACAGCTGCACAGCACCTCGATCCACTGGACTGGCACTATGCGTATTATTGGTGGGGATGCAGTGCTATTTCTGTACCCTTAGATCAAGTTTTTGGTGGGGACATGTCACCTCTGTCAATGCAAAATATACACCCATGACCTTCACTATTCTCACATATCTTCATTTGTGCCCTAATCGTAACCCACACACAGAGAGAAAGAGCGAGAAAGACTACTGAGCCCAAGAGAGAGTGCAAGAAGACAGAGCGAGAAAGAGATTTTATGGAACATTTTGTTCTTTATATTTCAATTGATGGAAATCTGTTGCCACTATGCCACACTTTGGAACATTCCAGTGTTTCAGAATGTTGTTTTTACTCTACCTGTAAGGGCTGAGTACTCAGTAGAAAAAGTTACCCTGGTTGAAGAGGAGCTAGGTCTAGTTTCCCTTTGATAGGCCGGGGAGATGAACAATACAGGATAACCTCTCTGTTGAAATCTATTTTTCTTTTCAATGGCTTTGGACTGAGTTTGTGGCATTGCTGCAATTTCTGCATAACCTTAAGAACTGACCTAGTAGGAAATTCTGAATGAGACATTTTGGATGGTTTCTTTCAGCTCTAAAAAGTGTTTCTACTTAATGGTTTGCAATAGATCGTAGTTTGAATTTAATTACCATGTACTTTATGAAGGGTAAGATCAAGAAAATGAACAAAAGTCTCATCATGTTCCATAGTAAAGGAGAGATAGTTGCAGGATATCATATATCTCAGAAAATCACACAGTTCTTCTTTCCTACCTCTGCACATGACTAAGATGTCATCAAAATATATTTTCCACAAGGCAACATTGAGTTAAAAATTTTTTTTTCTTCTGAACACTAAACAGGTGAAGGAGGGGGCGATAGCCAACCTAAAAATGCATGGATAAAGTGTACGATAAGGCTGTTTTCACTGCAACAAAGATGCATGACCCAGTCCTCGGGTCAGTCTAACTTTGCATGTGTTCAGCTCTACTTGATTTGAAAAATACTTTTTTTGTTGACTCGACCACAAACTCAAAAATTGAGGGACTCTTAAATTGCAACAGCAGCATGCCACATAAATTAAGCAGGGGGGAAATGCACCAACAGAGCTGAAGCACTTGGTCTGCAGAAGTCACAGAAAATAACATAATTTATACACCCCACTGCAACGCGAAAGAACATCTGCCACTCACTTCCATGGTTCACATTTAGGGCTAGTTGTTTACAGAAAGTGAATTTAACCATTCAGCAACAAATTGGTCCAAACTGATATGGATGCAGCTCTGTGTGAAAGACAGCTGGATTCTGTTCTGCAAAACTTTTTTTTCTTTTCTTTTTTTTCCTCCCAGGCTTCATGCTCAGTATTTGCCACGTTGTAAAGCCATGCCAACAGTTACAAGAGCAGCGCAGAGGGGGGTAGATGAAGGGTTGGAGTGATTAACCATTAAAACTTCCCCCTAAAACCATGCACCCTGCAGAGCGCTCTTTCAGAAGGAATAAACAGACTGCTGTTATACATGACAAGCGATATTTTTGATCAAAGCAAAATCACAGACATTTTATTAAAAACCTCATATTGTTTACTTTTGCTTTTTAACTAAATATAAACAGTTCTTCAACCACACTGACTCACGAAACCTCAGAAGATTCTTAATTTCTGCTTTTTAATGAAATATAAACAGTTCTTCAATCATGCTGATTGACCAACTAAATGTAAGGCACTTTTAAAAACACTTAATCATTAGATATATTAAAAGTCAATATGCCTTTTGTTGCAAAGGAAATGTACAAAATGTATTTTTATTCATCTCAGATTACTATTTGTGATAAAATATCAGCTTCTGCATCAAGTTGTTTTGGATTTTATGTCATCAAAAGAACAAATGTAATCTGAGGTGGGGAATGTGGTCATCTCACTGACAAAAGACACACCGATACACATACAGTAGGACACAAGTTTTTACATTGTTTGGCTGCGAAAATTAAATAAAAAGAATTTGAGAAATTTCCAAAATCCTCTCCAGGAGGTAGGCGTATCCATATCCATGTTTACAATAAAGAGAAGACTGCATAAATGCAAATAAAGAGGCTTCACTGTAAAATCCAAGTCAGTGTGATGGGCTGGGTGTGCATGGCTGCCAGTGGCACTGTGTCTTTAGTGTTTTCCTGATGATGTGACATCTGATGGAAGCAGCTGAACATCTTGTCTGTTCATATCCAGCCAAATTGACTGGGTGGCGTTCCATAATACAAATGGAGAATGACCCAAAACACACAGCAACTGAGGACTTTAATAAAACAAGAAGTGAAATCATCTTGAATGGCTGAGTCAGTCACCTGAACTCGGCTCCACTGAGCATTTCACTTGCTAAAGACTCAACTATGGACAAAAAGACCCTCAAACAAATAGCAACTGAAAGCTGCTGCATGCAATAAAAGTCCAAGCAGAGGACAGGAGGAAACTCAGCGTCTGGTCATGTCCACGAGTTCAAGACTTCAGCCCGTCATTACCTGCAAAAGGTTTTCAACTAATTATTAGAACTAAACCTTTTACTTGAAGTTATATTAATTTGTTCAATTACTTTTGAGCCCCTGAAAAGAGGGGATTGTTTTGCAAAAATTACTTTATTTGCCCATAGTTTAGTGCAATTTTTTTGTTCTTCCTGCTGATATCAAGCTGTAAGTCTGCACTTCAACTATGTCTGACTTGTTAATTTAAAAATGGCTTGTGGTAATGTACATATCTCTGTCCAAATACGTATGACCCTAACTGTATGTGTAAATGTATCATCAGGTCTGGGTGATTTTGTGTGAGGATGAGATTGAGTGGATGGGTGAGTGGAAACACAATCAAGCTTTTCTAGGAACAGAAATCAAACCCTCTTTAAACTCCACATAATGGTTTACTAGAAGATATTTGAGTAAAAATATACATGCAATGTGGATCTCATAACAGAAAAATAATATATTTTCAATCTGGGAAAGAAAGCAGCAAATTGCAGTAGCTGGAAGTAGCGCTGAGCAATAAAACATTTTTAAAATATCATCATAATTACATTCATGTCAATCACTGCAGAGCTGTGTGCAGCACGGCAATTCTGCCTCTCTATCAGTAAATGACACAGACGTTCTGTTATTTATGTAGTAATGTGTACTCACAGTATATAGCCAGAAATAATGCTGTATTGTTTATTTAACATTTACTTCCAGTGAGTGTCTTGATCTGGCATTCTAAAGGTCAGTCAAGGTTTCTAACTTTTCCTGCTTTATTAATTAGTCAGTCTTATATGTTTTGAGTTTTTTTTCTACATCGGTGTATAAGGACATTTTGTTTTATTTCTACAACACCAAACCGCGTTCCTCAAGAAACCAGGGGAATGCTGGCTGGCATCTTTGTCATATAGAGCTGATGGAGCCCATAGTTCTTTATTACGGTTCATGTGGGTTTGAGAAAGCCGGCTGCATGTGTGCAGTGTGTATATCAGTGTGTTTGGTGTGTAAGCAGTGTGTGTGTGGTATGGTGGTTAGGAGCTAAGAACAAAAAAACCTTTCAGCAATTTTTTGTTGACTCACCAATCTTTTGAGAACACCATAGAAGGAAAAAACAACAAAACAAAACCATTTATCGTTTCTTTCTAGTGAGCACTGTGAAACTCTTTTTCTCCTTTTTAGTGACAACATGGAACTACATCTAACTATATCAGTTTTGCATGTGTAATAATCTATTGACATTTACTGTTTGATACTTTATTGAAGGTGCCCTTTTCTGTATATAGAACTAATATTTTGCTTTTGCTGTATTATTGCTAATTATTTGTAAAAGTTTTTTCAAAATGTTTTATATGTGGTTATGCCTTTATTAAAAAATATCCCTCAAAACACATTTTGAATCTGCAGTAAATAAAACAATAAATAAGTAAAACTATCAGGGATATTCCATCTTTTTGGTCCTTTCAGTAGTAGATTTGGTAAAAAATGAACAAATTCAGACTGATTACTAAATATTTAATTGGATAAAGTTGTTTTTTTTCAAATGTACATGATGGTATTTCTTTTTCTTTCCATATTCGCTCTGCTCACATATTATTAGGTTGATGGTCTTGTTATGAGAAGTAGTTTAGAAGTTCCTATATTCAGACAGAGGGATGTACTTAAGTATGTTTTTATTAAAGAAAAAGACATGGTAGCAAAAACAACTTACAAGCAAAAACTAAACTGAAGTGCTAAGAGAGATAAAGACATCAGAGAGAAACAAGGAACACAGAGGCAACAGGACAGGTAGTCAGTATCTGACAATGATTTGGTGAAACTGACAGTTATTTATACAGGGAAGAGTGATTAGTGGATAGGAAGCAGGTGAGCAAATTGACAAGCACTGTACAGTTGAATGAGGCCGAATGCCTGGGGAGCTGAGGGAACCAATGAACAGATGGCACAGGAAGTTGAACCAAAACTGGAAAAATGAAAAATATTAAGTGAAACAAAAAAGGCATGGCTAGGAAATATAAAAGACTTTACCCATGAAACAAAACACTAAAACAACATGTTGACTACTCTTAGATCTCAATTTTATTCCCCTAAAAAACATTTATCTTTTTCCTGTCAGTTTTTTTTTGTAACATTTTGTCTTTCTTGTCAGGTTTTCCATTGATCGGACAACAGACCAGGACCTGATCTTTCATATTGACCCTGACTCGGGGGCCATTACGCTGGGGAAAATTTTGGATCGAGAGACTGCTGGCTGGCACAACATCACTGTGAAGGCTGTGGAAGCAGGTATGCTGATTTCATTTTATGCATATACACATACGCATAGGCACTCTAATCTTTCCAGGTAAATTTATTGTGACCTTCTTTTGAATGTACATGTCCTACTGTTATATGTTTAAGGACTTTTTGCACAACTTGCTGTTCTCTAACAGCAAAATTCATATCAGGTATTTGATTTATGAATCAACAATACAATTCCTGGTTCAATCACAATAGGTAATTTTATAGTCCTTCTCAACATAATGTGCACATTTTGACATCATGAGACCAAGATGACACCTAACAATTGATCAACAGTACCTCACCGTAGCAAGGCTTCAAACAGGATGTTCTCAGATGGAAGTGGCTAATGAGCTAACATCCTCTGACCACATCCCACACTGATGACCACTTTATTGTGAAGTGTCCTGTGTAACTGGATGTTGAATGCCACACAAATCCAGGATCATTAAAGGGAGGTGAGAGGCACCCAAGTGTCATGTCAGACCTGCAGGAGTAGCTGACCACACCACAAGGTACAGGGATCATTGTCTTGCATGGTTCCAGCATTTATGCTGGATGAATGGTCATTGGACCTCAGTAATGTTCACTGATAAGGTTGATTCCTGCTGAGCAGAAAAAGTGACCCCAACAATGTTAAAGACGTCAAGGAGAGCGCTGTGCATCAGCCACTGTTATCACCAGACAGCCGTTGGTGGTGGTGGCGTTACAGTGCAGACAGGTGTGCCTAGTCAATACAGAACTGTCCTACACTTTGTGAATTGCTCTGTGACAAGCATCATTAACCCAGTTGTGCCTATGTATGAACAACACAGGCCTAATTTCATCTTCATGGACAACAATGCTCCAGTTCATTGAGGTCTCATCATTAGGGAACAGCTGCTCATTCACCCTACTTTCATGATATAATTTCACTGTAGTGCGGATTTTTTTATGTTTTCCATGAATTTCACTAGCAAGCCAAATATCCCTATCTTTTTGTGAGTAGTGCGTCTTTTTTTTCTTCTTTTTCAATTCCAGACAATCTTACACTACCAAAGTTTTTTCACAGATCAAGTATGTTGTTCCCTTTGGCTTTGAAAATACAGGGAAAAGAACATTCATGGAAGAAAAACTGATTAGTAAGCTGAAAAACAAAAAACAATCATTGTACACAACACAGTAAGTGTTATAAAATATAAGCTGATAAATAACTTCCCCCAAAATAATAGTACATCTAAGTTGTTGGTCGAAACTCTCAATGCATCTTTGTTTTCTTCATGCTGGATGGTAAATATAGTCATTATTTTAGTCTTTGTGCTTACAAACAAAGATGAAAATGAGTATAGAGGTTTTTTTTTTCTCATCTCACTGGGTTCTTTTGTCATTGCAAAGAAAATGAAGAACGTAATAACTTGAGGAAGCAGGGAAGTTATTATTATGCCATTAGAAGTAAACTTGAAAATGGAGGAGGTCTGGTATTTCTCACTTTTTCAATCTTATACAGATGAAGTGATTTTGGGATTGCAGTGAAAGCAGAGGAGATTGGATTCTGCATCTAACTGGGATTCCCCAATGCAGACAGAGAAACAGAGAAAACAGCACCATAAACACGACCAAAATTAAAATTTCTTTATATTTGCTCGTGCCACATATTTCTCCAGGCTCTGATTACTTTAATAATCAATACGACCTAAAGCGAGAAGTGTGCTGTCTGGTGCAACACAAACATTAAAACAAAATTAGGCTATCCGAGTCCTTCCGGAGTAATTTGGGTCCTTTTGTGCTCCCATGTCTTTGTGCTTGGCATTATGTCATAGGAGCATTTTAATGTTAATTGAACATTTACAGCAGCCCCACACCTTTCAGAATCAGACATAAACACACGCCTGCACTTGAAAGATAAAGCTTCTCACATTACCATCCATAGAAACATCTGCACAGACAAAAGTCAGTGGTCAGTGCCATCAGAATTCCCTTCCAGAACGTTTCTTTATTGCCTGTTAGCTCACATGGTCCTGAGAGTTGCAGATACACAGACAGGAGGAACAGAAAGTAGAGAAAAAGGAAAGAAAATGAGGTCACAGGAGAGGTAGAAGCTGGTTAGGGGTTTTGATGTTTGTGCTTGTGAAGTGCCCAGCTGGTTAGAGCATTTTAAGAAAAGACCACGTTTTTTTATTTTTTTCTTCTCTTGGTCTTTCTCCTCATTAAAGCTAAAGAGCCACAAGGTCAACTTTTCTGAGGACATTATTAAGTGCTTATTTTGTGGCATAACCCCTAATTATCCCAGTCCATTACGGACCTTTGAACTTCTGTGTTCCGAGTATTGGCCGAGTGACAACAGCCTTCCGACAGTTCCAACTGCCTGCACTCTAAGATTAACCTCTGCCACAAAAATGAAAAACTAAATGTCAGGTGTTTCATTTGTGTATGTGGGCTTTTTTTTTTTTTTTTTTTTTTTCAAGTGCAGACATTATTCTAATATTCCACCAATTCTAAAAATATGCTAGCATGCATACGCAGCGTGCCTTCAAATTCACCCCATTAAAGTCTGCACCTACTTCTGCAGACATTGTTACTATGAGAGATGAAAAAAGCTCTTGTCTGTGTAGTACTTGTCTTCCATCCACAGCGCAGAGCCTCCCGAGTACAGGAGGAGCATTTAATACACTGTCACTAGCCTGGTACTCATACTTCCTGGCAGTCTTCTCCATAGAAATGCATCAGGTTAAGTTAGAGTGACATATAATTTTCGAGAACTGATAGCAAGTATGATACCACCTTGCAAGACTGCTTTTTCACCCAGACAGGTAGGTAGAAAAAAGAGAGAATCAGCCTGAGGGCAAAAACATACAGAAGAAACTGAAAGTCTTTATCTCTTGCTCTGTTGCAGGGAAGAGATATTTTCTACAGCATAATTTTCTGCTTTTGCTGTCTGGCAAACTACGTCGACTGTTTGACTTTCATGCCGTTTGAACACAATTCCCTGCAAGTCCAAATGAATCGCACTCTTATTGGAACATGGTGAAGGGAGAAAAATGGGCTCAGGGTTAGGAAAGGTGAAAAAAATAAAATGATCTGAAAAGCAAAACAAAACTGAAAAGTCTTGTTTGCAAAGGATGCATCCAAATAGAGGAGGACATTTTAAAAAGGGAGTCAAAATTAGATGAACTTTGGTAATAAAGTGCAAAGCAGCACATGCTGTTTTTGTACAAAATAATCATAACAGAGCTGAAGTTGTTCCATCTGGATGAATGCAGTACTACTTCAAAACAAGTCTGTCAACAAGGGCAAAGAAAACCTTGTAATTCTTGTTTCCATTAACAAAAGGCAGGGATACAAATATATAGTCATTTGTTAAATTAATAAAACTGACAGCATTTGGTTAGTTCTTGTTAATAATACTAATACTACTACTACTACTACTACTACTACTAATAATAATAATAATAATAATAATAATAGTATTTCTTTGAAATCAACACAAGTAAAACTAGTTCCTTTTTGGTTTTTAATTTTTTTTTTTTACAGGCATGACTAGAGTAACATTTTAGCTAGTTGTTCAAACATTTCCTTCCAAGTCTTAAAGTTGATCCAGAACTCTGTAGTCTGAGTGCTGATGGGTACTGACACGATGGATCACATTTCTCCTGCTCTTGGCTCGGGGTGATTTTTAGTAAAGATTTCAGATTACTACCCATTACACACAAAGCCCTTAATGACCGTCCCTTGCCTTAATTAAAATAGTTCCTCACCACCTCACAGGAACACTTTGCTCTGCAGCTCTACTGGTTGTTCCCAGAATTTTTAAAAGCAGAATGTGAGACAGAACTTCTAGCTTCCAGGCACCTCTCTTCTCTCTGTTTGAGTGTGAGAGGCAGGCCGTTTAAAACTAAACTCAGAGTGTATCTCTCTGACTGAACCTTTATCCTTTAACCAGTATTTACACATCTTACCACAGACTGATGTTTGCAGTTTTGTTTGACAGAAATTTCCCCGTACATTACAACTTGTGATTAAAAACTACTGCATGCTGGCATAGTGTGTTGATTTGGGGATAATCTAAAGAAGATCTACATGCAGAGTAAGGGTGTGTTGCATGATTTTTAACAGCTTATGGAAGCATAGTTGCATTGATTTATGGGAGACTCAGAATTAGATTTTTTTTTTTTTTTAAATGTCACACAAAATATTCTACTGCCACCATGGCAGTGGTGTTAGGAAATAAAATACTAAACAAATACTCAACAATCTCAGGAAAACTTTTTTAGTTATGATGAATTATGTTGCTAATATACTTTCTCTGTGTTATTTGCTTAAAATCAAAATGTGTATGTGCAGGAACAGACCTACTATATCATTTCATTTTTATAGAACATTGATTTCCATCCATTTTATTTCCAAAACATGAAACTACAGACTGATGACTGACATTTACACTGTACCCAATCCTTTGCTTGATGGCAGCTGGGAAGAACTCCAGCCCCCTGCAACTTGTTTTTGTAAAATGAAAATGAACGATTGCTAATACCTTGCAGCCAATTTGCCTGCCTTGCTGGGCCCCTGGCTGACTGAAGAGACCAGACTCAGGCACAGTTGAGTACATTTGTATTTTCATTTTGCACTACTGACAAAAGTGGCACTTTAAACCAAACAATTTCCCAGAGCAAAGTAGAAAAGCCATTTGGTCAGAAGCTTTAAAACACCCCTGACACCCACCTACACACACTCATCCAGGCACACATGTGGGTCTGCAGTTACACACACACTCGCTCACATCCTCTATCTGTCTTCCTTGAAGTAATGTCAGCATAATGCAATGCCTAAGAGACGCTCCTGCTGTAAGATTCTCGACAGCTGGTCTGCGCTGCACAGATGCAGAACACGCCAATAATAATTTTTCTATCTGAAGACAGATTTAGAACAGTGCCACTTTGTCCACACATGAATGAACCTGTTTCACCAAATAACTTTTAAATTTTTATCTGATTGAGATTTCCGAGTGTGAAGGGTTGGCCCATTCTCAGGTTGTTAAATTTGATTACATCTCTGGGAATTCAAAGCGTGGAATGCCTGATGATCGCTGCTTTTCTTTCTGACACAGGAGCAAAATTTGAGCCAGAAAATGTATCTGATCCATTTAAATGCCCCGGTTATAATAATCAGCAAAGAGCTGCTTCTTCGTCCTTCTTCCTTTAAAAAAAAATGCAGTGTCATAAACGTTTATTGTATTTAACTATTGGCCATAACTTTAAAAAATAATAATTAATTCATGAAAATGACCCTAACTGCAAAGATTTATGGGGATTATTTCCATTCATGGGTAGTTGTTACATTTTCAGCGGGGTGCCACTCAGATGTGTTAACCGGTCGATGATGGCTTTTCGCTGATTTATTCCTCTGTTGTGTACTCTAATTAACCAGGATTTCCACACCAGCACCGCGAGCAACTGGATCACTCATTAAACTCCCACATAATGTTCTCTGTCTCTTCCCTCAAACTCTCTCACACACACGCACGCACAAACATACACATGCTCTGGGCCTCAGGCTTCTTTAAGTTCTGTAAGCAAAATGATAACTCCATGTGACATTATCATAAGATTAGAATGAGAATCAAGATTCAGAGAGAGGTTAAGCTTATTAGAATTTTTAATTGTACTAAATGCATAATCTTATTCACGCCTACATGTACATTCTGGCCTGTTAAGAAACATGTCATGGAAATGAACTGTTATTCTAACTGCTTCATCCAGTTCAAAATAGCAGAAAATGTTAGTCGATTTTGTATTTTGAAAAACAATTTTGTTTTGGGTCAGGATTTGTGATGAGTGGGTGAACCTCAGACAAATAAAAACACTCAGGATTAGAACCCTCAAACGTTTTTTACTTTTTTTAGGATGTGTTTATCTGAATCTTCATGCTGAATGTCAGAAACAAATAATTACACCTGCCTTTACAATCTCATTTCCTGTCTATACATCATTTTCACAAAGAAAACATCAAGTCAGCAGCATTACAGCTGCAGATTTTTGTCAGTGTTGTGCAATATGTTTAAATAACTCTGTACAGTGTGCCTTTTTTGCAGGACTTTGAGCATAATGCAGCTAGTTACACCTAAGTCAGAATATAATATGTTTACCAATAAAAAATATGCTTTGAGTTGCAGTTTTATGTGCAAAGTGCAAGTGAAAAGTGGCCCGTTGACACTTTTATTAGACGAAGTAAATCACTGTTGTTGAATGACTGAAAAATGTGTGTGAAACACTTTTGAATTCATTTAAGAACCACTCTAACTCATCAGAATCTCACTCATTCAGCTTCTGGGCACTGCTTCTTTTGAGCGACAGTTACACTGGTTTCTGTTTTCTTCCTGTTTAGATAACCACTCTATGGTGTCCTACTCAGCAGTGAGCATTCGGATTCTGGATGTGAATGACAATCCTCCTGAACTGGCCCCACCGCATGAAGCCTCCATATGTGAAGATGCCAAACCAGGCCAGGTATGTTATTCTTGGAACAAACCTAGAGTCAGATTCTCTGAAAATGTGCAAAAATCCTGTTTCTTTAAACTAGGAAGCCAAGGGGATTTTACAACTGTGCACACCAGTCAAAAGACAATATACTGTACTCTATTTCAACTGATTTTTCTGTTCTTTTGTTGAGACGTCGCCTCAGGTCTGAATGGGTTCAAAAATCAAAGCTAATTAGTGAAATGAAATGAAGATAAATCAGCTGTGAATATCAAAGCTGGAAAATGATTATTATTATTATTATTCCAATCATTTGTAGGCTTTCAAAATGTACAAAATCACAATGATGCATTTGTGAGAAATCAATTCAAATCTTGAGTTTGATAGTGTGACATAAGCAAAGTGTTATGATCTTCATTTTTCATCACTGTGCACATCATATCCACAACCTAAACCAAATCCCTTCTTTTCATTGTTGGTGTGAGAATAGTAAAATTAGATCATCATTAATGAGAAATTTAAGATTTACAAAACCACACTTGAACTTTAACTTTAGTAGTGAAGTTAGTACATCCCCAGCATCAAAAATACATTTTTACCTGTTACAGTGATCAATTTAAAGTTTTAGTTATGGCAGTTAAACCTAGTCATCTTTTTATATTTTTACTCTTTTAAACTCTTCAGCTGCACTCTATGAACTGTTTGTAGTTTAACAAGGACATCCCACTTTGAAAGACTACAGGCAGCACAACAGAAAGGCTGTCAGTGTGAACACACTCATGCAGTGTTAACAAAAGAGTTTAGCACTCATGCAATGCTTATACTTTGAAAAAAAGAACATTCTCCATTCTGATTATTTTTTGTTACATTTGATAAAACCAGCTAAAGAGACTTTCTGATCAGCAATAGATCTAAATGGCATGAAATGAATAAAATGTGATACCAAATTTTAATATTCTTATTGCTTTCCATGATTGTATCTCCATGGTGATGATTCTTAATGGTATTGTTCATGCTTTATGAAATTGTAAGCCTTGCACAAACTGGGGACAACCACCCCAGTATAGCCCAGAGGCACCGGATGGTTTGCCAGAATCTCTTTGGATCCAATAGACAGTCTCACTGAACTCCTCCTACAAATGAGATTTTGCCTCATTAACTGTCACTGCTGCACCCTACTTGGCCCTCCAGTATGAATGTCCACTGCTTCTGGAGACCCACAAACCAGCCAAACCATATGGTTGCAGGTCAGATGATATAACTACAAGGTCAATCATCTAGCTGCAGCCCAGGCTGCCCTGGTACCAGGTATACCGATGGGCATCCTTATGTTCGAACATGGTGTTTGTCATGACCACTTGCACAGAAGTCCAATACCAGAACACAGCTCTGGTTTAGACTGGGCGGGCCGTTCCTCCCAATCTCCAGGTCACGCTGCCATTGCCCACGTGAGTGTTGAAGTTTCCCAGCAGGACTAGAGTCCCCACACTCACCCCAGGGATGTACTCTGAGCTGCTATTTGGTGCAAAAGCACAAACAGTCAGGACCCATTCCCCAACCCAGTGGCGCAGGGAAGCTACTCTTTTATCTCCGGGGTAAACCCCAACATACAGGCAGAGTCTTAGTGCTAACAGAAAGCCTCTCAGTAACTCCAGCATAGAAGAAAGTCTAACTTCTTTCAAGGACTTGAATACCAGAGCAATGCTACTGTATGTGTCGAGGTGAGTCAGACTGTATGTAGCCGGTACCGCTCAGTGTCTTCCACAAGCTCCAGCTCCTTCACAGCCAAATATTTCCATGTCCCAAAAGCCAACTTGTTCAAGGATTGGACTGCCAAAGCTCCCGCCTTGGTCTGCTACCCGATCCACAAAGCAAGCAAATCTTTATTTAATGAATGGTTTTACATATACAAAAATAAAAAATACTAAACTAAAACCAGGTTAAAATTAAATCTTTAAAGTGCTGTTTTTATGCTGGGGATTTTTTAAAAAGAATTTTTAATTGAAGATTGTTTCGAGTATTTAAAGTAGCTCGTTTGTTGTAAGGACACTGAATACTGTTTTACAATTTAAAGTGTTTAAATACCATATTATTAAATAAAACTAAATTCACACTTTTATTTCTGAAATGGCAAACAGGTGAACAATGACCAAACTGCATGCATCATTAAAGAACAAAACCACCGACAAAATGAAGCACAAGGATCACTTTTATGTTCATTGTTACTCAAACAGCCGAAATCCACCTTTAAAATCAAGACAAAAAGGCACTGCTGCTTTGCAATCATACAGAGGTGTAGGTCTTTTTACTGATAACGATAAAAAATGGACAACGTAATTAGGCTGTTTTATTCACCTTACATTGCCAACAGGCCTTGGGCTGAGTTAGACCCAATTACCGTGGGCAGAGCAAAGGAATAATTAAAACAGCAAGACTTTAAAGTGGGGCCTCCATGCTGGAAGCTGCATTTACATGTGTAATGAGGCTCAGGCCTCTCCTCCCATTGATCCTGAGACTCTTAACCACTTATAGCCCCCCTGTGCCTCTGCTATATTGCCAGTGTGCGCCTCTGTAGAGCGCTGTCTGCTCTGATCTCTCTCACTCCCAGCTCCTTTTCCCATCTGCAAGAGCCCACATTAACCTTCAGCTCCTAATCACACAAAGATGATTAGTCTTCAAGCAAAAAAAGACCTTTGCAGGTTTTTAAAAAAATGTTCTTAGGTCTTTTTTATGCTCTCAGTAGGGAGAAAGGCCATACCACTGTAAATATGCCTTTGCCTACTGTTTGTTCTTTATTCATGAGTGTCAATACTTTTCTTTTTTATTATAAATTTCTACTTCTACTCTGTCTTTTTTTATGAGTTGTTCTGGGGAGTTTTTATCTGCTTTGGGTTCCACAACAGAACACAAATATTTTCGCTGTGGGCCTGTGGCTTTCTGAAGCTCATTTCCTGCCTCAGGTGTAAAATTCACAAGGTGCAATGAAGAAAACTAATTTCTGCTCAATGTTCTTGTTTCTCTTTCTTTCTTCGTAATTGATGAAATAAAAAAATGATCGGTTCTAATTATTTCTATTCATCGTATCTGGGGGAAAAGAACCTTGTAAGATGAATGTCTTTCTTGGGTTTGTCCTTTATTAGGTCGAATTTTGACTGAAAATAATGAAGAAAATTCCCAAAGAATGTTGATAAGCCGTGATAATATTTATCCCATTTTCCTTTTGTTAATCATTCTTGCCTTTTTTGTATTTGGCCAAGATACAGCAGTTTTTTTATTCTCTTAGAAATTCCAGGCAGTTGAGTCTGTGTACATTTTTATGTAAGGTTTGGGATTGGGAGTAGAATAGAACATGTCACACAACATTTATGAATCACCAGGCACAGGCATAAATATTTTCAGTTCCTCGCTTGATCTCTGCAGCTCCAACTCCGTCCTTTTTTCTGAATCACAGCAGCATCATTGCACACACATGCATCTTCAAATATGTGAGCTTTGTATTGCAGATTTAAAGTTGGTCTTTAAAGTATTTTCTGTTTTTTTCTTTTTCATTCAACGCACTGACAAAATGTTTACATTTTTATTACAACACATATTTCCTCTATATAACAATTTATCTGTTTTAAAACAATAATTATTATAATAAGGTATGAATCTAGCTTAAAAGTTCTGAAAACAAACCATATTAAGCGATGTTATGGAGTATAAAAGTAAGAGTATGTCAGAGTTTCCCACTTGCAAAATTGTTTCAATCATCATCTGAGTGTTTATTACAGTACTCAGCATCCAAATTGTACGGTTCTGTTGATGCAAAGAGCTGTTGTCTGATATGTGGAAGCTCTTTGATGTTAAGAGCTTCCAAAGATGCATTTGTTTATTCAGTGAAATAAGCTGCCAAAGGAAGAGCCCAGGGCAGTATGCATCAGTCCACAGATTTTGTTTGTGTAAAGTGAGCTTCAATTTTGCTCCCTTGTACATTATTTGGAAGCTTGGACATACCAATAACTCTCAGAAATAACTGTAATTAAGTCTTTTTTTACCTGGAAAACACAGATGCTGACCTCCCCCTCCTTTGCCTAATGAATTCCCTCTGGACTCAGTGCATTTTACCTAATTCCCACTGGGTCCGATGCTTGAACAGGTTATTGTTGCTTTATTTAATGTCTGACTCTTTTGAATTGATTGTAGCCCACATAACACCAGTTATTGTTTTAATTAATTGACATTTAATTGCTCAGCTCACCATTCGAAACCTTTCAGGAGAACTAAACGGCAGCGCTTTAGTTCTGCGTTGCCATAGGAGGTTGTCTAAAACCTCATGTGAGGCACAATTCATACAGTATTACATTATTGATAACAGGACTTTATTCTTGCTAATTCTAAGAAAAAAGTAATTATTTCATACATAGGCATTTCAGCCCGACATTCAACAGGGCACACATTGTTAATCCTTTTCAGGTAAACTGACTTTGTTTACTCCGTTTAGTTTTATTGTGCTTGTCTCTGCATAGACGTGTTACCGTATAATACAGGCTTTCACTCACTCACCCTCCATACTCTCACATCCTCTTCCTGTCACTCTCTTAATGTTTCAGATCAAACTCCAGGTAACTGAGGTAATAAGGGATGTTCCATTGTGGCCTGTTTGGTGCCGTTTTATCTCCCAGTTTTGTTCATGAAGTGTCAGACTCTTGGCTTTAAACCTGCTTTTAGCAGAACCACAGAGACATTCAGATTTACCTTTGCCTTTTAACTGTGGTTGTGTTTGATCCTGTTTGAGAGCTTGCAAAGCAATCACTTTTGTTTGTATTTAGAAAGAAAACGCTGCAGGAAAGAGGAAGAAGGCTTAGATGAGAAGTAAAATTTTACTGGTGACAGAACAAGCAAGAACCGTGAGACACAAAGTCCTATATTATTATTAAAAACAACCTAAATTTTAAAGCCCTCTCATCCCTGAAATGAAGGGATGGAGTTCTGGTATTTTTGGTCAAACACTGAATACAACATAATGTGTGATCTCACATTTTCACATGAGATTTTTTTTTAGCACGTGGTATGTGTCTGTAGGTGGGATAACTCTCACCTACAGACACTTCACATTGTAGCTCAGTATAAAATGGACTGAATTCTAGCCTATGGGATGTTTTCTAGTGGCTAGCTGAGGCGATCACCTTGAATAACTAGAATCAGTAATATATGTACATCTAGGGATTACTTTCTAGGAGTTTCATTCAAATCCATCCAGTGGTTCATGAGATGTTTTGCTAATATTTCAAACAACACAGATAAAACATTAGCATTCATCTTTTGACTTTTGGCAGTGGGCAAAAACAAAAAAACATATCAAATGAGAGTTAAAAAATATAAACTGACGTAAAGTTAAACTTTAATGGCACTCAATGCATTTTTAATTCTTTAGAACACATCCACACAACCAGGCCAACATGAATGCATTTTCAACTTCACTCTGAGATTTTAAGATCTACACAATAAAGATTCCTTTTAGCAGACATGTCAAAGCATTCAGTTTAAAGTGTGAAGACAGAACAGATGCATTGACTAAATTAAATGATTTTTCTACCATGAAACGATGAGTCATCATAATTGTTTTCCATTCGGTTTTATACTTTTTTTGTCAAATATGTAAACAAGTTATGAAATGGAGGTTTGGTGCAAAAGAAAATATGAATATGTTTTTATCTATACTTATTTTTTTTACAAGAAATGTTTTGTAGAAGCTGATGAGATTTTCTCAAATTATCTTAATGTATGTATGTGTTAATATTCTTTCTGTTGTTTCCTCTAATAAAATATTATTATGAGATATTTTCTGATGAGTAGCACAGGGTTGTTGCTGTTAGGATTTACTGATTTCCCAAAACAATTATGCCATTTTCTCACAAGGACAAGTTCATCATTAAACCACCTCTGGTCATTCATAAATCTCTGATCGAACTGACCACATCTTGTAATGATGTGAGCTATTATTAATGAAGCTGGCATCGTGGAACCAAAAGAGTCTAACTCAACTGAACTGATACAAATCAAATGTCTGTCAGACATCTATTCTAAATCCCACGGCTGGTTTGTTGCATAGACGTCTGTCATCACCTTATCACACATTTCAGCCGTGAAGCCAGATTTTCCTTTCATATGTCAACCGTTGCGATGCTGTTACCACCTCACTTGGTGTTACAGCAACGGGTTGACTTCAACACCTCGTGCTGCCTTGGCTCATTGCAGATTTGTCTTATCATAAATTCCATACAAACATGTGACCAGATTTTTGCAAATCAACTTCATCACCACCTCGTGGTATTTATATGACTGAATGCAGAGAGACAGATACCATAAAGTGCCATGTATACAGACAAAAAGGGCTGGTTGGAAAGCCAAATACTAACTATGGCCCTGGGTAGCAGAGGCCTGTCAGCTTCACCGTGTCTCACAGCTGACTGAATGGGTCACTGCGACAGATCACCTCAGTTTAGCCACAGCTCCACCAACCTCCAACCCTTGGGAGAGATAGCTAAATGTTAAGCCTGTCTGCAGAACACACACACTCCCATCATATACACAAAGCATACTCACCTCGCATGCATAGAAAGGAGATGGAAAAACAAACACAGGCCCCACATTAGCACGCATAAAAGATGAGTAAAAAGAGACGCACACCAAGACAGATGACGAAAACACCCAGACAGGCTCACACTTTTGCCAGACAGTATTTTATGTGTAGGAGACTGTGTGAGTCATCTGTCCTACTCACCAAATGCTTCCTTTTTTCTTTCAACTGTTAAAATGGATACAGACTGGGTGAAACTGAAATATGTGTATATATTCATGTGAAGCCTAAATGTCTGTTTTCAGACTTCTCACTGTAGCAGAGCGTCAACAGTGCAACAACTAACCACAACACTGACACCTGACAGGTAACTTGAGGAACTCTGTCGATTTTAATGCAATGCAATGCTCTGCTGGAAAACATTTGGAATTCACACAGCCTTTATTTGAGACTACCTAAAAGTGTCAGGAGACAGATTAAACTTCCCATATGATAATGACATCCTCTACAGTAGCATCCCAACAGAGCCGCAGTGGGCCCTATATATTTTTTTTTAAGTTTAGGAATGGTGCAAAAGCTTAACCTTTAAACTTTACTTTACCCATGACCCATTGTTCACAGCTTTTTTACTATCAGAACAATGGCTTTCTTTTTTTTTATCAAAGTGAGTCTAAATATTTTAAATTACAGGTGAATTGTGTTTTGTGATTTCTTTTACTGTTATTATAATAGCACACCACTAGGTATACGCTATATTCTGTAAATATATACTAGCATGTATTATATAGTCACACTACTACATGGCTATAATCTGAAATTCTCCATTCAAAGCTTGATAGCTGTTGTGGTTTTCTTTCCATGTTCTTGTACGTTGCTCCCCTTAAAACTGTTGGCCCTCTCAGAGTTTATAAAGAGACTAAAACCATGAACACCCACACAACTATGTAAAAAGCACATGCTGTTCTCATTCCTAGGGTATCAAATAATGCTATTTTGTCAACGCCTGTGGCATCTCTCAAATATGCAAAAGGTATAATTTGGGGTTGGTGCCATGACACATTGGCCACAGAAATATTTGTTGCTGGGAGAAAGTGTTGTCTTATTAGTAAGTGTCACAGTCTGTATTAAGGGGTAGGAAGGGTGGTGGTGGGATCACTGCCAAAACGTTTTAGAGATGTCAGTTCAGCTCTTCAGATTTTTTTCTAATATAGTTGCTAAAAGGGTTTTGGTAGTTTGATTGTCTAATTGATTACCCTGTGGGGGGCGCTCCAGGAGTACGGGGTGGATGGTCTTTTGTTAAGGGCCATTCAGTCCCTGTACCAGAGGAGTGTGAGTCTGGTCCGCATAGCCGGCAGTAAGTCGGACCTGTTTCCAGTGAGGGTTGGACTCCGCCAGGGCTGCCCTTTGTCACCGGTCCTGTTCATAACCTTTATGGACAGGATTTCTAGGCGCAGCCGTGGTGTGGAGGGGGTGGAGTTTGGTGACAGGAGAATCTCATCTCTGCTTTTTGAAGATGATGTGGTCCTCCTAGCTTCATCGAGCTCTGACCTTCAGCTCTTGCTGGGGAGGTTCGCAGCTGAGTGTGAAGCGGCTGGGATGAGGATCAGCACCTCCAAGTCTGAGGCCATGGTTCTCGGTCGGAAAAGGGTGGATTGCCAACTCCAGGTCGGGAGAGAGGTCCTGCCTCAAGTGGAGGAGTTCAAGTATCTCGGGGTCTTCTTCACGAGTGAGGGAAGGAGGGAGCGGGAGATCGACAGGCGGATTGGGGCAGCGTCTGCAGTGATGCGGACGCTGAACCGGTCTGTTGTGGTGAAGAAGGAGCTGAGCCGGAAAGCAAGGCTCTCGATTTACCGGTCGATCTACCTCCCAATCCTCACCTATGGTCATGAGCTTTGGGTAATGACCGAAAGAACGAGATCGCGGATACAAGCGGCCGAAATGAGTTTTCTCCGCAGGGTGGCCGGGCTCAGCCTTAGGGATAGGGTGAGGAGCTCGGACATTCGGGAGAGACTTGGAGTAGAACCGCTGCTCCTCCATGTCGAAAGGAGCCAGTTGAGATGGTTCGGGCATCTTGTTAGGATGCCCCCTGGACGCCTCCCCAGGGAGGTGTTTCAGGCATGTCCTGCCGGCAGGAGGCCCCCGGGTCGACCCAGGACACGCTGGAGAAAATATATCTCTGGTTTGGCCCTGGAGCGCCTTGGGATCCTGCCGGAGGAGCTGGTAGAAGTGGCTGGGGAGAAGACCGTCTGGAGCTCCCTAATTGGGATGCTGCCCCCGCGACCCGGACCCGGATAAGCGGAAGAAGACGAGACGAGACGAGATGATTGTCTAATGTCTGGTTCACACCGCAGGATTTTAAAGCTGATTTTGTCCCAGATTCTCCCCTCCTGACAAATCTTAAGAATGCCCTGTTTACCGCAGTGGCTCTAAAGATAATCTTATCAGATGTTCCTGCCATGTGTGGTTTGGTAAAAGTCTCTAGTCTGCTCGAAAGGACATCATACCACAAATTGGGGAAATCCAACATGTTGGATTGTCTTGGCCCGATATCGCAGCGTTGTTCCCCGAGGACAAATGAGATTGCAGCTTGTTGAATTTGACATGTAGCCAATCAGAACACATGATAACAGACACAAGCAGCAGGGAGTGAGGAGAATCCAAACTCAAACAGCTGTTTATATTCTTTGTTATACCTTGCAACCTTGTCATGTCTGTTTACTATGAAGTTACATTTGATCTTAAGATATTTTGCAAGATTTCACGTCTAACCGGGGAATGTTCATGGGGGAAATTGGTCCATGTGTGGTTTGTTGTATTTGCCCTGTGGCTGCACACCACACACTGTAGGACCAAAACAGGTAACATCTGTGATTTTTTTTCTGTCATGTTTTGAAATCGGACGACAATTTGAATATCCTGCCGCGTGAATCGGCACTAAGATGCATGTTTCTGTGGTCATTGAGGATTATGACTATGTTCTCAAAAGATTTTTTAGGGGGTGTAGCACGAGTGTGGGGTGCTGGTGTCACTTTTAGCTGCATGGTCCTTACATAACCACCACAAGAGTTGTTCATACCATCATCACAGAGTCGAGCTGGGGCAGATTTGTCTCCACTAGTTAGCTCTGGCTATTTTTGTGCTCATGGGTTTGATGTTGAGGCATAATTGTGGAAAGACGTACATTGGGTTTGGAAAGCTCCAGGTTTCAAATTTGCTTTTTACAGATGTTGTGGTTTTGTTGGCATGTTCAAGCCATGACGTTTAGATTTCACAGGAGCTGTTCACAGTTTAGTGTGATGTAGCAAGGGAAATAATTAGTTCCTCTAAATATAAGGCCTTGGTTCTCAAGCAGAAAAAGGTAGAGTTCTCCTTCTGGGTTGGGTATGATGAGGGCCTGACAGTATCCTTTAAGATTTGACTCCACCAAAAAACCTTCTGTTCAGCCAAAAATAAAATAAATCTATTTAAATAAACTTTTTGTCAGAAGATCAGATGTTGACAGTGGCTGTAATGTGATGGAGAGACTATAAGTGCTAAAAATCCTCCAAATATCCTCTGATTTAAATATATTTTGGTATGAAATGTTCTCAGGTGTCGTGCAAAAGTCTGAATAACAAATACAGCATTTTCAAACGCAGACACTGCTTGTATATTTATTTTTGTATTTATGTGTGTGTTTCTTTTCGGTCAAGATCTGTCACATTCTTTTCAGAAATCATACCAAGAAAATGATAACTTGTCTACAGGTAAAGGCAGGTGATTAACAATGATCTGGTTGAAGTGCAAAGTTCTTCTGGGAAACATCACATTGACGTTACTTTGACAACCACCCTATTAATTCTTATTATAGTGTATTTTTTTGACACTTTGTACCCTAAAGCCATGACAAATAGCCATGCAGGCATCTCATAAATTCAGGGTAATGCATCAAGACAGTTTGATTATCCAAAGGACACAATAGGGAGGATTTTCACCTCTCAAAATAATGAATGTCCAAAAATCCACGTCCTCTCTGGTGAAACTTCCAGGTTTTTGAGACATGAGGCTCTCATCACATTTTAAGATTTTTCTTTATTTATTGTGTTTTTTATTAGTTCTTTGGTTGGTTGACTTGCTACCTTCTCACAACCTTCACTTTTCAGACACCTTAAGTGCAACTGGGTTCTACTTTTGGGAGAGACTCCCCTTCAAGCGTTCAAACAATGCAAGAGATTTAAGGGGGTCAAGAAAGGTTGCTGCTAGATAGAAATCTAATTAGATGATTGTGCTAGAAGGAGCTTCACTAGATGCTCGATAAACTCCCACACACTCGCGTCTCTTCTCGCTCGTTTTTCTCTGTCTCAGCTCTGAGTTTTCATTCACCCTATAAGACTGCCTGAGAGTCCCCCTGCTGAGGGCACAGTCATAGAGAGGAGATCATGGCTCACTTACTACAGCTTCACTGCTGTTCAAATTCTTCAGAGGAAGGAGTAGATTTCCCCCCCTTAGTTGATAATAAAGTTTTCACTTACAGTTTCTCCACTTTGCTCATTATTTTTTTAAACCAGACTGAAATAAACCTGCCTGTGACAGGGCTTCAAAGACTGATAAGGAAGAAAAGATCAGTCCTGTTTTGGCACATCGCACAGCCCACTCAACTGCATTTTTCAGACATCACTGCAGGTGACTGGATGTGTGGTGGTTTCTGCTTCATGTTATTGTGTCTCGTACTGTATTGAGTGCACACACACAAAGGGGTGTTAGAAGCAGCTCTAAAGGTGTGACAGGTGTGAAGGACTAATTCCTTTGAAAGAATGAGCTTTTGTCCCTTTTGGATTTTTTTATATTTTATTTTCTTCTGTTTAAACAAGCAGAAAAGTTTTATTCTTCTTTTAAGTTTTTCAGTTTTCCTGCTTCAGAGACATTCGGTACCTCTGACTTATATTTTATTATTCCATATTTCTATCAGTGCTGCATGTTGTGACTTCTGAAAACACAGCAGATTGAAGAACTTTATTTTATAACTCAAGGACAGCAAACATATCTGAGTAACAATGTTGTCAAATCAAGAGCCAAAAAAAAAGGTCAAGATATTTTGTTAAAAATCTGACAATTTAGAAAGTAATCAAAATAAAATGATGTAAAAAAAAAAAAGAAGAAAAGTAAACTACCTGGAAAATTTCATTGGACCAAAAGGTCAGGCATAAAAACATTAGTAACAATATGTCAACGTATTAGAGTAGATTGATGTTAAGAAAAACTGTTAATACAAGGTCTCTCACAGTCCAAGTGGATTGTGGAGCAGCTGTGAAGAGATGCAATTTTGGAATTAAATCAACTACATTGATAAAATTTGATTATTTTGTGTACAGTACTGCAGGAAGTAGGGGTGCTGGGGACCTCAGAGATGTATTTACCACATATGGTGCTAAAGCCGATTTTAGACCTTTTTGGGAAGCCTCGAGAAAACAAAAGGAGATGCAGCAATAGTGAGTTGGAGGCACACTTGCAGCCCAGTCTGGTCACCGCAGAAATGACTAAATCAGCACCAGCACCCCAAAAGTGTGATGAGTGGGACCAATAATACGGGCAGATCAGCTAATTGAGGTGCTGCTGTGTGCGGACCTGTGTCCCGGGGAAGGAGGCATGCCTGGATTGACTGTTGTGGACCCCTCACTCCGTGTCGTGATGCACGCTGCAGTCCGTGCTCAAAGGCGCGCCCCCTCCCCCAGTACTGCACCGAGCCGCTCACGCCGACGGCACCTGCCTTGGGTGTGCATGTGGACTGGGCTGGACTGGCCACTAGGCATAAATTTCCCTAGTGGGCCTATGGTAACTTTGGGCTGGTCCGGACAGGGACCTGAGTGGCTTGTTTTAATCTGCACTTTCTGTCCCCCACCTGGGTACCAGTGGTTGGGGACCCCTGATAAAACCAATGAATATTCCTCAGGAAAGCATATTTTGCTGCATTGGCAGTGACCACAGACCTGAGATGTAACAACCCAGGTAGAGAACAATATCACCCTCTGACATGTTTCCTTTAATTTCATTCATTTGCAGTTACCACTGTGGGTATTACCTCCTAAATTATTGACCTCATCGTGTTTACTGCTGATGCCAAAGCAGCGGTAGTAAACATGATGAGGTACAAGTAGTAGGCTTGTCGTTTTACACCCACTGCAATACTAAAACAGCACAGCAATATTTACTTATTAAAGAACTGCTGCCTGGATGTTTCAATTTCAGTGACAATGTTAAAAATGTTAAAAAAAAAAAAAAAAACTACAAACAGAAATATCTGGAAAGCTGACTGACAAACAGGACTGTGGTGCATACTAAAAATACCTTACAAATACAAAAAAAGGGAAAGGAAATGCTGCAATGTGACATATTGTATTAGTTTGCATATTCTTGCATAAATCTTTTTTGATGAATCAAAGCCACCACTTCTTACATTACAGCAAATCAGAACATTTCAAGGATTTGGAATATTCTTAAGAACATTGGTTACGATTCTCGGTGTATTTTTTTATTTTTTATTTTTGCAGTGTATCAAAGAAGAAGCATGTCACATACCCTGAAATCATGCTGCAGCGTTTGGTAATTACAAAGTAAGCCATATTATCCTAAACAGCCTCCTTGAGCTGTGGGTATGACTAAGCCTGTTGTGTGCCTGTGCTGCAGTGTCAGCACTGAGGAGCCATTTATTGTGAAGGTACCACTGTGGCCCGGAAGCTTGATAGTCGGTAGCTCAGTCTCAGTAATGTCAGGCTCACACTCAGAATCATAATTCAGAGTCTTCAGCAGAACAAGAAATTAGGTTGTTTTCAAAAGAGCAGCATAGGATTAAAAAAAACAACCTTAATAAAGAAAATGTTTTAGGTGTGCAACAAAAAAATGTTTAAAAAGAGTTTGCAAATGAAGGATTTTTTTTCTCACGCAAAAATAAAAATGATCTTTTGCATTGTGGTGGATTGGCAAGAAATCAAAGGAAAGGCTAATTGCAGCATTTTAAAATCAAATAAATTTATATATTTAAAAAAAGTTTTTTTCACCCCCAGAAGTCAAAAGGATTCAGATATAAATGCAAAGGAAAAAATCTGCAACAATTAAGGATAATGATGATGTACACCAACAAATCCTCTAAGAATGAATCTTTCAAGATCTTCTTGTTACAGTTTGACAAAGGTCTTACTGTCCTCTGTTCACTGTGCCAAATATCTCATCACATTGATTGATTCGTCTGTTGATCTTCTTAATCTGAGGTTTTACAGGGGCTTTTTTAATTTAGAGAATCATGTTGCTCCTTCCTCTTTAAGAGTTTTAGATTAACATAAAGCGCCATTATGCTGCTCATTCAATGAGCCAACCCTACATAACTATAGCAGTTAACAAGTGCACCTAGTTTTGCATAGATGCCATCCTAGAAGGGCTTAAGAGATTTCCAGGTGAAGGTATAGATATTAAAATATACATTTTACAAGATAATTCTGCTACCTGGTTTGACATTTTCTCTCAGTCCTGTTGACTAGCATACGTTTTTTTAGACCAGAAAAAGGAATCCCATGCACTCAACGACCTACCTAAATCAGTCAGATAAATGAGGTAGTTTATGGTAGTCCTGGGGGCTGTTTTTTTTTATGATTCTCTACTGATTTGAATACAGTCTTTTAGTAGTTCACTTGTGTGAACTAGACAGATTTAGAGAGACTTACTAGAATATAAAGTGTATCCTTGTTAGCAGTGGGTAGGAAATCTTTTGTACAGTAATACGTGGAAAAGAAAATCACCTCCAAACCCCAATTAATTTGATGATCTCATTTAAGGAGTTTAAAAAGATAAGAATCAGTGGTGAACTTAAAAGAGATTGACCTTTCACTTTGTGGTTGTGATGTGACTTTTTTTCATGCAGATCTCATATAATTTAGATTTATCAAGAAGATGCTTCAATAAGGATGAAAGACTCGAATATTGTGATTAAATAATACTTATAAACACCTTTATGACATTCGAATTGCATTAACACATATATAAAACATTGATTTTATACATCAAGTCTGTTGATTTGTATTACCTTACTTAACTTAGTTTTTTTTTCAGTTCTCATGGGTTATAGCAAAACACTCAGTCCTTTGTTCAAAGAATAAAACTATCACAAGATATCAAAGAACTTCTAAAGGTGATCAATAAAATGACTTATATAATCGATTGAAATTCCGTGACACAAAAATCAATAGGTCATGTGCTGGACTTGAAATTGGGTTGTTGCCAAAAAGTTAAAGACTCCAGAAAACACTCGCTACTGCCAAGAAACGGTTTGGCAGTGGTTGAATGAACCAAAGTGGTGAGTTTTTATTACGATAACTCATCTTTTATTAAAACCTTTATTACATCATTTTACATGTATTCATATGGTTTCCTTCTAATAAACGCACACAGTGATTAAACTGTGCAAGACTGAGATATAAGCTAATTTCAGACCTGTACATGTTGAATGCAGGAAAGAAAAAAAGGATGCATGTATTTTTACGTATAGTTATTTTTCAGAAGATCTGAGTTAGTAAGTGATCTATATTTGCCACCTCCATGCTTTCCTTTTATCCATATACACATATACACTAATCAACTCCAGTAAATTAAGCCTTATGTAAATTTAAATTTAAATCTCATGTGATAAGTCTTACAAATTAACTCTGACAGTTTTTATTTAACACTCTGAAGAGTAAACACAGATCTTCAGTATTACTGTATCAGTAATTATTTTGTTGTGAATGCCTGTAAGATACTCATCATTTATGTATCCATCAGATTTGGCATCAAAGTCACTCTACCATTGGATAAGGTGACTAATATACCTGCAGAATGTACAAAAACATATCAGTGTAGCTCCACGATCTCAGATATGAGCCACAGTCTGATTGTTTAGAAAACGGAAACATTCAAACAAACAAAAAAAAAAACACCTCTGGTAAATTGTTGATACCATCCTGGTCCCCACCAATATCAAGAGCAAATCTACGCCATTACTTCAGCCATTTTATTTTCAACCTCCATGTAAGGAAGCTTGACTTTTTGTGAATTATACAACTAAATAACTTCAAGTAAATAATTGACAAAAAAAAAAACATCCTTTGAGTTTTTGTTTTCAACCTAATTCAGGACAGTTTTAAAATCATAAAAAAATATATAATCAAAAATCACATCACAGGTTGAACAAATCCTGTCATAATTGCCAATCTAGAGATCCCCGCTGCTGATCATCAACTCTTCTCAGAAACATTCCAGGTTTTGTTTTCTGTGGAAATGTGGTAAACAAAGGTGAAAGAAATCAAAATAATAAGGATGTGGACTCATGCTTTGTGTCCTGGGAGAGCAAACAGAGCAGAAGGATGTGATGTGAAAATATCATTTATCAGCTCGTGGTTTGATGCTGGCTGTAGAGTAATAGCATGAGAGGAAGATGGATTGTCACAGAGAGCTGTGTGTTTAGGTGAAAACATCTCCAGGGCCTGCTTGATGTCTGTTCAGCTTACATTGAATCCCACCTCATCTCATTGTGTCCACGTGGAGACCTCAAAATTGGATCACAGTTGAGTCTTTATCTTCAAATGGGAATCACTATTATTGAATTACATAGGACTACATTTACCACTAGTCTTGCTTTTTTCTTTTCTGCTTATCTCCATTAGAATTTTTACCCTTAGAGCAAACACGCCAGCCTCACAGCGTGTCTGTTCTTTTCTTTTCATAAAATAACTTTATAATGTAGCATTTGGAACACTGAGACATTTCTCTCATAATGCTGTGTCAACTTTCTGGAGAAAGAGGTTTTAATCTCTTTGTGACTGCCGCCCCCTTGAACTACACTTTCACAGCGAGCCTTTTCAGTCCGTTGCATCTCACGCCACCTCACTCCCGATGTGGTGAACAAGGCATTTGAAATGCAAAGTGATTTTAAATTCATTTTCTTGTTCCTGTTGAGTAGGTCTGAGTAGAAATCTAACCTTTCTTTCTCGCTCCTTTATTTCTGTTTCCCCTCCGCTTTCTCGGCCCTTAGCTAATTTACACCATCAGCGTGGTGGATCGAGATGAACCTCAGACTGGGCACCGTTTCTTCTTCACCCTCCCTGAAGCTGCAAGCAGTCGTCACTTCACCCTGTGGGATGTTAAAGGTAACAGGAGGAGTAATCTAGTGGTTATTATGTTTAGCCTATGATTTAAATATCATGATCTGCAACTGCCTTATTGGTTTCAATCTTGAATGACCAGAATTGCAGCTATCCAATCATGTTGCAGAAATTTCAGATCTCCATGACTCCTGCAAAAGTGATGGCATGATGGATGGTGCATGATATTTACAATGCTGGTATCATCATGGACTGCTTGTTTTTAAAATAACATGCCATCACAAAATATTGCAGATGTGGACGCCTTACTAATGCAGGCTTGGCTGTTATCACTTTCATGTAAATGTGAAATAATTAGCAATGTGCTAATGTCTGTGTTAGTATTTTGGGATCTAATCTATGATTATGGTCAGCTTGATACAGGATGAAAGTAATAACTGGTATGTGAAATACCATTAACTAATTAAAAAAGGTCAATGTGTTCTCTGTAAAATACTTCTTAGAAGTTGTATAGATTCAACTGTTGTCCTGAATCATTATCTAAAAGTGTATGGAAGTGTTTCCTGCCATCACTATTCATAACTATTTTTCTTAATATATTTTTGTGTGATTGTTTTTATATTTTAAAGAATTGAAATCAATATGGGAATTTCAGAATGTGCATTTAGATACAAGTCTGTAAGAAGATGCATTTAACTTTTCTAAGTTATTTTTTTGTGTGTGTTTTAAATGTGCATATATAACTGCTGGTGGTCATGGTGGACTGACAAATGTTCAACATCCTGATGGAGCTTGTTAAAAATTTTCCTACCATGATATAAAACAATTTAATGATTCAATTATTGAGGACCTTCTTCAAATAATGTCATTAGGGGAATGCTGATTTAGATAGCAGGATGGTGTATCCAAAACCTGATCATTAATAGGTTCAAGTTCTGAATCGGAGCATTTAAGTTTGTTCAGATAACAAATTGTTGTCTGTTTTTTATTATTATAGTTTTCTTTTTGGGTAAAGTAAAGGTAGAGTCATTTATTCCTGTGTGACTCACAATTGTTTTGAGCATTATTTTAAGTAAACTCCTCCTCTTGTTTGGAAGCCTTCCATAACAGTTTTTAACATATTTATTTAATATCGTAATATTTCTGAAACTGTCACATTTTAATCCCTGCAGTATTCAACTGTTTATTGTGATAAAAGCATCTTTAACATTTTATTTACTTTTTATTATGATCTTTTTTGAGTGTCAAAAAATATATTGTAGGCTTTATTTAATTTTGTCCTCAAAATGCAAGAAAAAAATTAAAGTCACCATGTTCTCCGTGATGACTTTGCCTTTTCAGGACGCATTTTTTTCAGGCTTTTCTGTGCTTTTTTCCTGTTTTTTTGCGCACACGCTTGCATATCCTTCGTTTAGAGATGTGTACCTAAGCAAATGTGACATCTGGCTAAATCAAGATTGATCTGACACCAGGAAAATGTCAGGGGAGCGACCCGAGCCAGGGAAATGTCAGTGTGTGAAGGCAGCAGGATCTGCTGGTGTCCTGGTCATGTGCTTTTGAAGGGAAGGGCACGGCACGCAATCCCTGTCTAACATGCATACACACATTTTACTGTTTATACACATGTCTATGGATGGACAGGGAATAAAACAGAAATGTGACAGTCTCCCTGACTCTATCATTCCCATCTAAACTTATATCTATTTCTTTTCACCAAACTTTTTTGTGCATTTAACATTAAATCGAGGCGTATGCACTTTTATAACCCCATTTTGCTAACCTCTGTGTGTACACAAACAAATTAAAATCTACGTATGAAGTCACGCCCACCTTCATACTGTGGTGAAAAGCAAACAAAGCACCTCCCAGACTTTTAATCCGCCTACCCCCTTTTTTTCCCCACTCTGGTGTCTCTTTTTCATGGACACATTTGTCAACCTGTCACTTCCAATCTGTCACTCCTTCTCTCCCTCATCATGCCCTCACATTGCGTTCTGTCTCCCAGCCTTGACACACAATGATGACAAGGCAGTTTTCCCGTGTCGCTAAACTCTTTGAAGTCTTTGCCGGCAGTCTGTAGAGAAAACCCCTCATCTCAATGAAAGAAAGTTTTTCTACTATAATGATAAACTGCCTGCAATTTACCTAAAACGCTTCTAACGTTCGCTTGTATAATTCAAACATTTGAAGGAGTTGGAATTTGATTCTGATCAGTTCTTTTAGTAGTTGGTTGACAAACAAGGGACACAGATTAACTTTGACTGATCCAGAGAAAGATGTGTGTTTATCTCTAGAGAGAGAGAGTCTTAATGTGTTTGTGTATGTGTGCAAAAGTCAAAAGGACAAAGCACACAGTGTAACATTCCCGCAAATAAACAGTAATATGAAAATTGTTCTACATGTGCCAGAGGAGTTCTAGGGTGACATGGATAACAGTGATAAATGTTCGGGGAGATGGATTACTCGCTATCCTCTATGCAAGTCTTCCCACCAGCCGCCCTGACTCTATTTTTCAAAACATCATCCTTTATTTTGTGTTACATTTATCTCAGTCTCAGGCAGAAAGCTCATATACACAAACACCAGTGAAATTTAATTTTTACAGACTCACTCCCATTTTCTCTTATGCTTTTTGCTTTCATGATAAATACCCGATAAATGTTAATGGCAGAGAAGCAGTCCACTCTCGTGATGAAATTTCATGAATCCAATGCTAAAGCAGACAATTTGGACACCACCTGCAACATTTGTTTTAAGTATATATACATTTTTTTGTTTATAATTATTCATATGCTTCAAAACTATCTGTTAAAGTTTGGTAAAATGCCACGTGTCATCAAAACTTTTAAGCCTATGAGCGAAAAAAACATTTTAAAAGGTCATAAAATGGGTTATTTGCTTTGGTTTTTATAAAATCTGCCACAGCCTGATAAAAAGCTGCGATAAAACAATGGCGTTATTGTTCAAACGTGTAGCCAGTCATGTTTAATTCTCCTCTTTATCTTGTCCCTCTGACCCCAACCAAATCACACCGCACACCAAGACAACACAGCTGGCATCCGTACCCAGAGGTCAGGCTTTAACCGCCATGAACAGAATGTCTACTTCCTGCCCATTCTTGTGGTGGACAGTGGACCGCCCTCGCTCAGCTCAACAGGCACACTGACCATCCGCATCTGTGGCTGCGACACAGGTGAGGGCCGCTGTGGGAGCTGCAAACATTAACATCACTGTCACTTTCTGCATCGGCAGCTGCAGTGCTAAAAGGTCAACATGTCATTGTTTTTGCTTTGCAAACACTTCTTATGAAGTTATGTTTATGGCATGCAAAATAACACAAAGCCATGAAATGTTCAGACAAACAACTCTTTAGAGAGATTTGCGATTTGTCAGATATGCATGGTTTTATTTTTGATAAGAATAGTTTCACTATCATCAAAGCTGTTGAGAAAATGCAAATTTTCTTTTTTTTTTACAGAGGGAGCAATCCAGTCGTGCAATGCAACAGCCTACGTAATGAGTGCTGCGCTCAGCCCCGGGGCTCTCATAGCACTGCTGGTCTGCATGCTCATCCTTATAGGTAAACAGATAAATACGATCATATCTGTAACACATGCAGGAAAATGAGTGAATGCAAAACAGATGAATGTTTTATGAATGGTTTGATAGATGTATAAACACAAACGGCTTGATTTGTTTTCTGACACGACGACTAAGTTCAACTACTCCAGCAAGTCTTCCATAAACATTTATACAGTAGTGGGACGTTCTGGAGAAAAGGTGTGTCTGAAGGATGCAACCTAATGATGTTAATTCAGAACCTCCGCTCAGAAAATCACACTACCAGCCACGCGTCTCCGCCCACTCTTAGAAGTGGTTCACACACACAGATACGACATAAACACTTAATAATAATAATAATAATGCATCAGTTTTATATAGTGCTTTTTAGGTCACTCAAAGACGCTTTACAGAGTTGCATTATTCATTCACACAGTCATTCTCACTGGTGGTGGTAAACTACGACAGATGTCTGTAGCCACAGCTGCCCTGAGGCAGACTGACAGAAGCGAGGCTGCCATTCTGCGCCATCGGCCCTTCTGACCACCACCAACATTCACACACAGTCACACTCACATTCAAACAGGCAAGTTGGGTGAAGTGTCTTGCCCAAGGACACAATGACAATCTAACCCAGCCAGAGCTGGGGATTGAACTGGTGACCCTCCGGTTACCAGACCGGCCACTCTCCCAACTGAGCTAGTGCCGCCCCTTAGACACCTTTCTTTAAGTTTTATACATTTCCACAATTTTTATAAATCAAGTCAGATGCAGTTGACATGCAGACTTAAAGCTTTTATTCAGTGAGTAGGACACAAACATGGCACAAAAATGTGGAGAACTAAAGTGATTATTGCTATGCAATCCCCTCCTTTCAGGGGCTGAAAAGTTATTAGATAAATAATATAACTGCAAATAAAATGTATAATTCTAATACTTAGTTAAAAGCATTTTGCAAGCAAAGACTGGCTGAAGTCTTGAACTCTTGGACGTGACCAGACGCTGAGTTTCCTCCTTTCCAATCCTTTGCCAGGCTTGTTACTGCAGCAGCTTTCGTTGTTGTTTGTTTGAGGGTCTTTTTGTCTGTAGCTTAGTTTTTAGTGAGTGAAATGCTTAATGGAGTTGAGATCATGTGACTAACTTGGCCATTTGAGATTATTTCACTTCTTTGCTTTAATTAAGCCCTGGGTTTCTCTTGCTGTGTGCTTTGGGTCATTCTCCATTTGTGTTATGAAATGCCACCTAATGATGTTGATGAAAACCTCAGCATTCATCCTACTCTTCACCAAGTCGTTTCTTTATGGTAGACTTGATTCACCTACCTCCTGGAGGGAGCTGATCATTTGTTTGGCTGTTACAAAGGAGCTTCTCTTCACGCGGATGTCCACTGCTGAGCTCAGTGCTTTCGTTCTTTCTCGGGATGAACTAAATTGAATTTTGCCCCTCTTGATGTTGCGGAAATTTCTCAAATTGCCTTTTTTTTCCTTTTTCATAGCCGAAGGATGTCTTATTTCTCCTGCATAGAGAATTCCTTTGACTGCATGTTGGATGTTCACATCTCGATCTTCCAAATGCCAACAAGACACCTGAGATCTATTCCATATAACGTATATATGCATACATACATGGATGCATATAATATGTGTGTGTGTGTGTGTGTGTGTGTGTGTGTATGTGTAAAAATAAACTAGCTAAATGACATGAAAACCAGATACACTCTTCCTCTTTCTTTCATGTTCCTGCTGTATCTGCTTTTATGAAGAGAGGTCTTTTGTTTAAAGAGGAGCACAGATGCTGCCTGGTTTTATGAATGATATCAAGGCACTTTGATCCATAGAACACAGGCAGCGACGGGGTGAATGAGAGTGAAGTGTGTGTGTGTTTTTCTCTTTGGAGGGGGGCGGGGGGTATTAGAGCATGCAAAGAATAAAAAGAGCTGCCTCAGCACTTGCATCACTCTACATAGGAATCTTTAAATAGAGAAGGCTTTCCAGACAAGCAGCGTTGTTTATATAGACAAGAACACACAGACATACCCATGCATGCACACGCTCCCACTGTCAGATACTAAAGGTGGCTGGTATTGAAATATTTGAAAAATGTATGAGTTAGCTTCTTGTTATAACACCCCCCAACACACACACACACAATGTAAGTTTTTGCATCCCACTCTTTAGTGAAAGCGAGCGGCGACAACGCTGTCAGGCTGTTTTGTCTCCCCCGCTTGTGGCTGTGCACAGTTTACAGTGTGCTGCCGGTGAATGATGGATGGTGTGACACTATGTTGCTTTAACTGTGACTAACATTGTTCTCTTCTTCTTTTAAGAGCTTTTCTAATGAATGTTGTTAAAAGTCTGTCTCCATTAACGGAACCATCTACTCCAGTGGACCTCAAAAAGCAGAGCATCATTTATTCATCATAGTTTTAAAAGCCTAGACAAAAAACAAAATGTTGTGTACAAATCTGAAGCAACCTGCTGGCTATGGAAAATATAATCTGTTGGCAGTGGATCTTGGTTTTTGGGTGATGTGCTAGATACGTCCCTTCAGCAGCATGAGATGAAAATAGTTTGGGTTTTTTTGGCCTTTAAAGCAAGACCTTGTAGAGAAAATAAAATAATGGTTTTAGAAATATATTTTCCCACCGTGTCCCTGGTAACAGAAAAGATGCATTATGGAGGTTTTTTATTTCTTTGTTTTAATGTTTCCTCTGATTTTAACATACTACCATGTTGATTCCAGCATCTATTATCCATGCCAGTTCCATACATCTAATAGACAGTATGCTTCTTCAAGGCATCACATTTATTAGTTTTTTCTAGTCATCATATGGACAGTAACATCTCAGGATGGCATTGGTCAGGATCAGGAGGGGGACAAGCTGTGTTTTCACATGAATAACAACACAAGCATGAGACATCTGGCAGCACTCTTATCTCAACGCCTAAAACACATATACAAATACACAAACTGCTTGAGCGCGTTTGACACATCAACAGGCAAATCTCACCGCACCTCTTCGCTACAACACAATCCATTTCCTTTAGGCACACACACTTATGAAAACACACACAATGACTAATCAGCCGGCCAGCTTTCCCTTTCTCCTGAGGTTGGACCACCTCTATTACATCAATTGCTGGATGATGAGAAAAATGAAAACAAATTTCTGCCTAATTACCTTACAAACAAACAGCCCCTCCATCAGTTCCTATATAGGCCTGATGTGATGAATCCATTTCATTGCGTTGCAGCATCTGCATGCATCCATTCCAATTACCTCCCATCTGCTTGTGATGAACTCCCGCGTGAGGGCAACCAGCGCAGCCCAAGGGGAAATTAACTGTCTTGTCAGGAACACTTATCGCAACATCTGTACACATGGGTATCGGCATTGTATGTATAAGAGTCAACTATGCACAGGTACATATGCTTCCAGCGAAACTAAATCCTGTACATGTTTTATTGGCGTTTCAAAGAGCATGTTTAATCTCCTAGATAAACAGGTTTTCAGAGGCTTAAAATCAACCTGAAAGTCGGTGACACTCATCAGGAATAAAGTTTCTTTTTTTGGGTGCTCATAATGTCAAACGCTCTTTAACACATTTTACAAAAAAGGGACCTGAAAACAAGAAGTTTTCCACCCTCTATTACTCTTCTCATTAGTGTGAATTTAGAGTAATTGTCTTAGTGCGTGTTTAGTATGCATCGCGGTGTGTGCCACAGATTACCACAAACCATGACTTTTTCTTCAGCCTCGTGGCAATTAATTGGGTCCATTCATCGAGGAGAAGAATAAACACAATGGTTACAGACACTGCTTCCCCACTGGAGCCCGGCAAACAATGTAAAAGGAGAACAACATTATCAATCAGAGATTCTGCATAAAATTCTCATTGAAGTTCAGCAAAGCTTCTCAGTCTCTAGCCGCACATGGGTGTTTTCCCTCTGCACCTATAGGGTATCTATTAAGACAAATAACAGGAGCAGAAATGAAACCTTGGTGCAAAACAGTTCAGAAATCATTTTAATTAATTTGCTATGTTGCTTTGGAGAAGGGGGAGAAAAAAAGGTGCTTTCATGCAGGTAATTTTAAAAAGGCCATCTGTCAATTCACTCCTTTATTTGCATTCAAATCTAACATCAATCTAGTTTGATAGCAAGAAAAACAAAAACAAAGCTGCACATATTTATGGTTTGAAGATGGGCGTCCTGGTGGGCCAGCACATAGCGGATGGTCTTTTTTCAGTCTCTGTGGGTTTGTTGTTTTTGGCAACTGACTATCTGTTCCAGAAGATTCATGGTGCCCACTTCTTAATGATGTATCTAAATGTTTCTTCATTGGCATCTCTTTCAAGTAGTTGCTCGCTCTGCTTGTTTAAGGGAAGAGGAAAAAAAAATAGAAAGATCTATTCGCGATCCTGGGGTGACCCAGTCTGAAGCTGCTTCTTGAAGAAAACAGAATTCTGCCAAACCAAGTAAAGTTTTACACTTATCTTTTTATCATTAAAAATTAATTAAATAATGTTTACTCACTTTTTATATATGAGCATTGCTAAAACATCATTAATACATTTTTAAAATGCTGATTTACATAAAGCAGCTATAAAGTGGGAGAGCAGGACTACACATCTTGCTTATTTATCAATAAATGAAAAGTAAAGAGTAAACAAATTGTCCCACTTCACAAAATCACAACTTGCCGCCACCAATTTGCAACACATGAAAAATGTATTTACTTAAAACAGATGCCTCACTTGCAGCCCATGCATATTCATGCATTTCTTTTTTTTTTTTTTTTTTTTGTAGTAGCTAATTTATTTGCTGTTTAGAAATCACTTGTAAGTCACAAAAAAGCCACCATCTGATCTGTAAACAGCCAGCATGACCAAGTAGACAACAAAAGTCTAACAAACTACATGTGTTATTTAAATTTTGTGATTTTTGGGGAAAATCGTTAAAATATGCAGGAATTTAAACTCACCACATCTTCGGTTCATATGCATTTAGTCAAAATCCTTGTCTCATTTCATCTTCTTCTGCCTATCCGGGTCTGGGACGCGATGGCAGTATCCCAACTAGGGAGTCCCAGACTGTCCTCTCCCCGGCCACCTCCACCAGCTCCTCCACCAGGACCCTAAGGCGTTCCCAGGCCAGATTAAAGATGTATTTTCTCTAAAGTGCCCTGGGGTGACCTGGGGGCCTCCTGCTGGCAGGACATTCCAGGAAAACCTCCCTGGGGAGGCGTCCAGGAGGCATCCTGACAAGATGCCCGAACCACCTCAACTGGCTCCTCTCTACATGGAGGAGCAGCGGTTCTACTCCGAGTCTCTCCTGAATATCCGTGCTCCTCACCCTCTCTAAGGCTGAGCCCGCCAACCTGCAGAGAAAACTCATTTCGGCCGCTTGCATTCACGATCTCGTTCTTTCTGTCAATACCCAAAGCTCATGACCATAGGTGAGGACTGGTACATAGATCGACTGGTAAATCGAGAGCCTTGCTTTTCAGCTCAGCTCCCTCTTCACTACAACAGACCGGTTGAGCGTCCGCATCACTGCAGACACTGCTCCAATCTGCTTGTTGTTCTCCTGCTCCCTCCTTCCTTCACTCCTGAACAAGACCCTGAGATACTTAAACTCCTCCGCTTGAGGCAGGACCTCTCTCCCAACCTGGAGTTGGATTATTTAGTAAAAATTGTATTATTTGCTGTAAATCTGTCATTTTTCATTTAAGAGAAGCATCTCCTGTAAATATCTTGTTGCAACAGTTTTACCCAAGTCTATGAGGGGCCACCAGGGACATTATTCCAAGTTACCTCTCATACACACATGTGAAAACAAAACCTCTCATACACACTAGTGAAAACCTCTTATACACACTAGTGAAAACCTCTTATACACACTAGTGAAAACCTCTTATACACACATGTAAAAACTAAACCTCTCATACACACTAGTGAAAACCTCTTATACACACTAGTGAAAACCTCTCATACACACATGTGAAAACTAAACCTCTCATACACACTAGTGAAAACCTCTTATACACACATGTGAAAACCTCTCATACACACATGTGAAAACCTCTCATACACACTAGTGAAAACCTCTTATACACACTAGTGAAAACCTCTTATACACACTAGTGAAAACCTCTCATACACACTAGTGAAAACCTCTTATACACACTAGTGAAAACCTCTTATACACACTAGTGAAAACCTCTCATACACACTAGTGAAAACCTCTCATACACACTAGTGAAAACCTCTCATACACACTAGTGAAAACCTCTCATACACACTAGTGAAAACCTCTCATACACACTAGTGAAAACCTCTCATACACACTAGTGAAAACCTCTCATACACACTAGTGAAAACCTCTCATACACACTAGTGAAAACCTCTCA
>SSNR01000002.1:5232847-5367638 GCA_006937965.1 Callopanchax toddi | reverse complement strand
GTGTGTATGAGAGGTTTTCACTAGTGTGTATGAGAGGTTTTCACTAGTGTGTATGAGAGGTTTTCACTAGTGTGTATGAGAGGTTTAGTTTTCACTAGTGTGTATAAGAGGTTTTCACTAGTGTGTATGAGAGGTTTTCACTAGTGTGTATGAGAGGTTTTCACTAGTGTGTATGAGAGGTTTTCACTAGTGTGTATGAGAGGTTTAGTTTTCACATGTGTGTATGAGAGGTTTTCACTAGTGTGTATAAGAGGTTTTCACTAGTGTGTATGAGAGGTTTTCACTAGTGTGTATGAGAGGTTTAGTTTTCACATGTGTGTATGAGAGGTTTTCACTAGTGTGTATAAGAGGTTTTCACTAGTGTGTATGAGAGGTTTAGTTTTTACATGTGTGTATAAGAGGTTTTCACTAGTGTGTATAAGAGGTTTTCACTAGTGTGTATAAGAGGTTTTCACTAGTGTGTATGAGAGGTTTTGTTTTCACATGTGTGTATGAGAGGTAACTTGGAATAATGTCCCTGGTGGCCCCTCATACAAGTCTAATAATAAGTTTTATAGTTAATCATGAATTCCTGATGTTTAAGCAGTAAATTTCAACTTGATCCTGTTTTCTTTTGTCCCACTTCTTCATAATAACTCGTTTTTTTGTTTGTTTGTTTTTTTAAGATCCCAAACTCGTGTTTTCTGATTCTTTTGTCTCATTCATGGCAGTTGGCTGAATTTTTAAGTTAAAAACCCACAAAGTCTTACTTTTAATAGAGTTGGATGAATATTGATGCAGAGAGTGGCCACCATTACGGCTTTTGAAGCTTATTTCTTAGTAAGGCCATCAGGGTTGTAGAAAATCAATGCTCCTGTATTTGAAATGTAAAACTTGATACATCATCTTCTGATTTGTGAAATGAAAGTGAAAATGAGAAGAGTTACAAAGTTTCCCTTTTTAAAGTATTTGCACATTCCTCATACAGTCAGTAAGCTTTGTCATGTTTACAGTCTTCCTTTGCATATTAAGTTGATGTTTTTAATATTAATTATTGGTTAATTTTTTTGTTCTCTCTGTTTTTCTCTCTTCGTCAGTTCTTGTTTTGTTGATCCTAACCCTGAAGCGCCACAGGAAGGGCCAGAGGATGGCAGAGGACGAGGAGGACATGAGGGATAACGTCATCAAATACAATGACGAAGGCGGCGGGGAGCAGGACACCGAGGCGTATGACATGAGCGCTCTGAGGAACCTCTATGACTTCCCAGAGGCCAAGACTTGTGACTCTGGCCCGGACATCCGCTCGCTGCCACAGTGGATACAAGCAAACAGAGTGAGCGTGAGTGCAGACAGAGCCACAGCGGCAGCGGCGGACTTCTCTCTTTTCAAAGGCTACATACGAAAGAAGGTAGAGCAGGCTGACGCTGACCTGACGGTGCCGCCGTATGACTCCTTCCAGACGTACGCCTTTGAGGGCACCAGTTCGCCTGCGCTTTCACTCAGTTCTATCCACACGCTGTCCAACACCTCGGAGCAGGATTTCTCCTACCTCCACGACTGGGGGCCACGCTTCAGGCAACTTGCAGGCTACTATGCTCCAGGAAACCGCGAGGAGGAAGGGTCCTAGCACAGCTCCTCGTTTGTAGAGAGAGACCATTAACACTCCCTTTTTTCCTCCTCCTTTTTGCTATCTCCTCACCCTCTGGCACTCTACTGACACCATCGGAGCTAACCTCGTGTTCTGATTCAAGGCAAAGATATGAAAGTTTAAGCAAACTTGATCATGTCACCTTTTTTTTCTTTTTCTTGGGGGTTTTAATGTGAAAGATTTACTTTAGCAATTATAGAGTGAGTTAAAGTTACCCAAACATTTACAGCAGCGGTGAAGGATAGAATACATTGATTTTAAGCTAACAGCCCAATGAGACGTAAGAGGATTTCTGTTCTTAAGGTCACGCAGAAGCTAAATGTCTGAATAATATGCACCTATTTAAAGAGGTCTTGAATTTATTTATTTATTTATTTGTTCATGTATTTATTTACGCCGTGATTATTGTGGTAACAGCTACAATGAACTTTATCTCATTAAGTGCTAACGAGAAAGTGAGGGAGAAAAGAGGAGACTACAGAAAGGAAAGAAGAACTGCTGTGCCAGAGGACCACTCAGCTACTAGGTGCACACATAACGTGTGAGCCGTATTAAAAAAAAAACAACACTGTTAAAACAAATCAGAAATATTTGTATTTATTTTCTATGGTAAGTTTTGTAAAATTGCCAAGTGGAGACAAATATACAACATGCGTATAAAGGACTAAGGAACTGCAGCATCGCGGAGCTGGAGTTTCAGTCAGAGCAGCTACGACGGAGGTGTTCCCGCTGCGTTTTAGTGATTTATAAGAAAAAAAGGGAATTCTGAAGGTGAGAAATTGAGAACAATGGTGAACTAACAGTGTCTTTTCTTGCCCTCTCCACAGCCATTTGTAAGGCAATAAGGCACAAACCGCAGCGGTGATTTTAAGATTAGGAAAAAAGAAGAAAAAAACAACCGTTTTATGAAGTTGGCTGATGATCAGCTTTGTGCCACGGGGAGCCAGTATATATTCCAGATTTTTGTGTGAATGTGTACAAATATGTTTGATTCATTTTATATCTTAAGATGTTTGCTTTTGATTTAAACATTTTGTTTACTTCATGGGAGGGACGGGATATTTGTTTGTATTTAATGGTTGTGTCTAAATGAAGGGGAGGGGTCACACATGATGGATTGTTCACCTAATATCCCAGTTTATTCCATGTTGACCTTAACTTGCAATTGTACTGAAAATTAATAAAAAAAAAAGAACAGATCAATAAATATTTAACTTTTTTGGTAAATTGCAGCGTGTTCGATCGTCTAAATGACTCAGTAAATTTGTTCTGTAAATGAGATCACTGCGGCGAAGGGAAGAGAGCCCCCCTGTTAGTAATTGTTGTGTTCCAATTGTTTGCTGAAGACTTCTCCTGAATTATGAATAATTGCAGAGATAGTTTTTGTTTACTCCAGGGGTAGATTTGGGAGAATAGTTGTAGGTTTGAAACAAACACACCATATGACAGAACGCAGCCAAACAAAGATTCTTCTCCTAGTTTGTCTCCCTCCTGGCTGTCTTTTGCCAAACCACTGTAATTGTCCTAGTCACCAGAGGATGCCGAGGCGTGTGAAGCTGCTTTTATCTTTGCAGTAGGACACTAAATTCATCCTCTACGACTCTCCTGCCGGTGAAATTTGTTTTGAACATCAATGATCTATCATTGCAACACAAAGCAATGTTTGGCTAAATGGCAATAACTTGATGTTTTGACATTATTATATTGTATTATGTCCTCTGCAGTGTAAAAGGAATTTAGCAGAATCGCTGTACTAAAATGTGTTGCCCTATTGTTAAAAATCCTTTATATTTTTGTCGGCTGTGTCCAAATTCAGGGGCTGCATCCTCCACCGACTGCATTGAAGGCCTACTACATCATAGCAATGCAAAAAGGCTGGCCAAATTTGAGGACTCCTCCAAATACACTACACAAATGCTTCCTTCTTTTACCCAAATTTGAAGGACAGGTCTGGTCTATCCTTTCTGGCCCACCCTATAAGATTCACTGTGGGCTGAACGGGAGATTTTTGTTCTTGTAACAATGCGGGAGAGGATTACTTTTTTAAATGTAAGTGTATTAAAGCTGCAGTCCGGAGCATTTTTCTATGTATCAAAGTTTAAAAAATGTTTCAAATGATAGTTTGGTTCTAAACTATAATATATGGGTAGGGCTCCACAACATTTATTATTCTCCTAAAGTACCTCTTTCCTTCCATAGACCCCCATGCAACTCACACTGACCGGCACATTTTTTAAGCCAATAGAATTCAAGTTTCCACATTGCATCAACGTGCATGCGCATCGTGCAAGCCTGTGAAGGTGGGGCCATGCACAGGATGTGCCGTGTCTTCCTGTTTACAGTTGCTATACCAAAAAGCACGGTCATGAAGAAGTCAGAGCAAACTTTTGCAAAAAAGATAGCCATTCCCCGGCTACCGAGGGCTACATCAATCAGAAAGAGAAAAGTCTGGTGATTGACTTTGTCAAAAATTTAAAAAAGCATTAGAGACCGGAGTGATGTGCGTGGACAATTGTAGATGTGGGGTTAGAGGGAGGGGGAGGGGGGAAGGGATGTTTTGGGAGGGGCCTTGGTATGTTGGATTAAAAAAAGATTCTCTCTTGCTCCAAAACTCCAGACAGCATCTTTAAAATATAAAGCAATTGTGTTCTTAGGCTTTTGTTGTTTGCTTCTGTTTAGTGCCATCATAGTTGCTAGGCAACAGGACGTACACTGAGGTAAGAGTGGGGATAAATCTGAAGGTTAGAGAGTCCAATTTCACAGCCGCTAACTTCCGATCTTTGGTCAACGAAGGACCCGGCGTACATGGACTGAGTGGACTGAGTCCTTTGAAAGATGCAGCCCCTGAACTTAGAAACAGCCATTATCTGTTTGAATAACCATCAGAATTTAGTTTAATTAACTGACATTTTGTGTAGTTCAAAGTAACATCTGAGAAGAAACTCAAATAGATTTCACAATTCCAAACATGTTTTGCATTCCCATCTTCACCAATATGCAGCATTCTCTTTTACACTGCATTGAGCCATACAGCATCAGAACACTTATTTATTTTTTTGTATTTTTTTTAAGGAGGCGAGGTTTCACCATCTATTATTAATCACAGCTCTTTGCCTAACAGCATTTGGATTACTGAAAAACAAAAGTTATACGCTGAAGGGAAATGCGTACATGTAGGTCAGCTTTATAGTGATAAAGATAGAAGTGGACTCAAATACATGCCTTTAAAGAAACTCTGCACCTCACAGTGTTGCCTGAATGTTAGTGGGTCATGTGACTAAAGCTGTGAAGTCACATATTGTATTCTAGGGACGAAGAAAGCTCCTGTTCTTCAGTTCTACCCTAGCAAATGAGCCTCTCATTCATCTTCAATCACTGTCAGAGAGCATGTCACTCATTAGTGATGACCTGCACAAGCGAACATATGAATATGTTGCCATCAGTCAGAACAACCCCCCCCCCCAACTCCAAGGGCAACAAGAAGCCAGCCATTAGTTATGCAGATGGACCTTTGGTGATTGACAGTTCTCTGGGGGAAAGCGGTGAGCACATTAAATATCCTCTTCTCTTCTCTTTGTACTTGGCTTGGTGATGACAATTGATTAAACATAGGAAGAGGGGGAGGTAGAATGGGTTGCAGCTACACAATGTATCAATCATATGTAGCCTGATAGCTATTAGCTATTTAATTTCCGGGCACACTAAAAACAAAAGTTTCACCTTCAGCAGGGTAAAATCAAATCCATTTGGCTAAAATACACTGCATAAACAGACCCTGCTTACATCACAGAGCAAAAGCAGCTCTCTGACAAGCTGAAACAAATAAATTGAGGTGACTGTTTTACTTTGATGGCTATTGACTCTTTACAAAAACAGCACTCGGGTGGAACACTGTAGAGTGCGTTCTTTAGTCATGAAATGACTTGTTTTCATTGCCTAGACAAGCATTTCATTCAAAGCTTGGATAATGACCATGACTTTTTGTTCCTGCTGTTGTTGCTGTTGTGTCAGGATTATTACAAGGGTTTGCAAAAAGGTGTTCAATCTTTTAAACAAAGGGAAGCAAATTTAAAAAACACAATTTGATTTATTTGTAGGGTACTTTTGAATTTCAAATAAAAGAGAACACCCTTCCATGCACTTGTTAGACCCACTTGATTTCTGGTCAGGGTTATGAGGAGCTGGTATCTCCAGTAGACGTTGGATGAGAGGTGGGGTAAAACCTGGACAGGTCACCAGTCCATCACACATAAACACAATAGAGCCCACTCATTATTTCAAACTTGAGTCCAATTTACATGCAGGCTTTTGGAGAGAACATGCATATGGATGAAGAATGCAGAATGTTCACATCCAGGAAACTTTGTGTTGCTAAGGGAGATGACATTCTTAGTCATTTTGATCTTTTATGATTGGTTTGACCTGCTTTGTTTTTGTTGTCTTGAGCAGAACGATAACACATTTCTTCAAATATATTTTAAAAGAATTCTCTGCACAATATTGAATTTACAACCTCACAAATAAATAACAATAAATGCCCCTTGGGAAGCTGCATCTCAACCAAATTGTTTTGAGACCCTTAGTTTAGTTTATGGTGTTATGCTGCAGCACATAGAGTAGCATAGTAGTCTGTTTGGTTAAAACAAACTAACAAATGGTCTCATGCAAAACTATAGAGGTTTGCAAAAAGGTAATATACAGGGGTGCACATAACTAGCCCGCCAGTCCTCATGAGAACCAGATATCATGCATGAGTACCAGAACCTACTGCCCGAATGCGCATTTGGGGACCAGCACTTATGCGGTCACGATGGTGCAGCCTGCGATCTGACAAGCTTCATAAAATGAGTGCTCACATGGCGTCTGAAGCTAGTAGACACACATGTGCAGGACCTCCGACATACGTGCACAGCACAGACGACAGCTTATCATCACCCCCCTGAACCCACAGAGATGTGGTGCAGACCAGACACCAGCGCCAAGTTCTCCCTCAACAAAAAATGTGTGTGCACCCCTGATAATATACCATTCCAATGCATCAATATGACGTTACTGAGCAGAAGTTGTTTTACCTTAAAAACTAGTTTCTCACAGTTTGGCAGCAGAATCTTTCCTGATAATTGTTCCGGTTTCTCCGCTCGTTTTGAGTGATGTCACTGGTGCGTAGGGTCCTTAGTATAAAATTTTAAAACCACATATTTTGTTTAAAGTTCAGCAAAGTAGGAGCATTTACATAAGGGAACCTCCTCCTGGGCTGAGTCCTTGGGTTTTAAAAGGGATTGTGCACAGGCTGATCCATGGGAACAAGTGTGTTGTACCCATTTACAGGAAGGTTACTATTTCCTTAAGTGGTGTGCTAATCAAGCCACTTGGCAACTTTCAAGTTGCTTAACAGACACAACATATGCCTAACACACTGACTGAAAGAGAAACCCCCCAAAATATATGATTCCATCATAAATGCTGCTACAGTACTTGGCTTTGGGCTGGAGGAGGAAAACAGAGTACCTGAATTAAACCACCTCAGCAACACAGATAACATTCAACCTCTACAGAGAAAAACCACCAGGGAATTAAAAAAAACACCTTTCCACCTGGAGGCAACATCGCCACGGCCACCAACGAATAAAAGCACATCTTAAGGCGTTAATATGATATTGATTTTGCTATTCTTTTAAGCTTCTCGGGTAGATTGTTTTGAATCACAAAGGTCCTCTTGGAAGAACTACAATTCCTCCTTCTGTTGTTATTAAAGTTTCAGTCTGACAGAAAAAAAGCTCAACTTGAGGATCAAGGGCTGCTCTCTGGCCCTCTGAGAGATAAACTGTTTGCTGTAAAGTGAGAAACCAGACCAAATACAGTTTTAAATATGATTGGTGAAATTTATATCGAGGTGATGATTTAGCTTCTCACAGTCTGGTGATTTATTTATTGAATGATGTATAATTCAGCACAGATTCTTTTAGAAGCCAACATAAAATCAAAGCATAGATAAAAAATGACTTAAAGACTTCTAACAAGCAGCATGTTTTGATGCTGCCGTGTGTGTAGCTGTGCGCTGATTCCACTAGGAATCAACAGTTTTATGCAGACTTTTATTTATTTTTTCTAGTTTGTTGACTTCTGTGTTTGAGTCCCTCTGGCCATCACAACTCCCCCACATACTTTTTTTTTTCCCCACCGCGGCAGCTACCTGAATTTAAAAGCTTGACAAGATGAGATGGTTTCAAATCTTATTTTCTCCGTCACAAGGTCTTTTTTTCTCTCCTCTGGGAAAGTTTGATGCTTTTGTGTCTTTTTGTGTGTATGTGCATTTTGAGTGTTTTAAATGTGTTTAATTTTGCAACGCCTGTGACAAAGTGTCACATGCTTTACAATGGATAAGAGAACGCTCTATTATTTTTGTTTTTATAATTGAAATGTTTTATCCTCAGGACATTCAGGCAGGGGTGGAATAGTTTAAACCTTTAACCTTAAAAAGAAAGTTTTCCTTCTGAGTTTTGTTGTTGTGAACACCAGTTTCACACAGATTATTGACTATATTAGTCATAATCATCTGTCCCTGCAGCCTTATATGGTATATTGTACAAACAGAAAATGAACAAAGAAACTAATTAGCTAATGCAGCCAGAGGCGATGGAAACATCCATTGCAGAACTGTAATAGCCAATGATTTAGTGATGTGTTGAGGACAGAACAGAAAGATTAAGCGATCATCTTTCAGATCTAATGCAAATGATTTAGTTAGCTAAATGATTGGTTAAAAAGGAGCTTTCTCTGTCTGTTGATCAGTTCTATAAAGGGAGCAAAGCTTCGAATTAACCTCCTTGATTGCTTTTTAGCACTGTTGCCCTAATACTTCTGGATTTGTTGGCCCTGACAATCTGCTCTTCTCAGAATTCACAATGAGAACAGACATATACCGTAATTTATTGCTAGAACAAATTAAGATGTAGAAATACTTTACACACCTGTGGGTTTGACAGAGTAAAATGTTTGGCTCATTTTAATATTACACACAAACACATGTTCCTCTGAGGTAGCTAACATTCATTTTAAAGTTTAATTTGATTGTATATAGTAAAATTACAAAGCTGTACAAGTCAGTAGTGACTCCTCCACAACTCATTACACAGTTGCAGGATAAAAGGTGCATATGCAGCATCACTGTCCCTTTAAATAAAGAACGCCTCATTGATAGTTCAGCATGAAGAACATCAGTGGTTTATAGTCTATTGGTGTACTAGTGGAGGTAATATAAAGCACATTATTTTACAGCTTTTTGAATGAGGACACATAAGCATGAAGGCTTATGATTCTCAGAAAATACTGAAGCGAGAAAGAAAATCCCAATATTGTTCTCACAGAATGACAAAAGGAAAAAACAGGTCATTTACTGTGTGAGTAACAATTAACTGATAAAGACGTAATTCAACTTCTGTTAATTCAACCGGGACCTGGAAAAATCTGCTCAATTTTATTCCTGCAAATGGCAGGAGTTCCTGTCCTCGCTGAATATCAGATGAAATGTTTTGATACGGTAACCAAAAATAGACACACCAAAAGTCAAGTAAAGAACTTTTTAGAAATTCTTCAGTCAAGAAAACAGAAGATTTTCAGTGGTAGTTGTCAGAGTTGTTAGAGGTCACAACATGTGTCCACTGAAGACAAACTGACGCCAGAGCACAGTGAGCTGGATCTCTACGTGCTCACCAGAGTGTTGGATTGGAGCTTCCTAATCAGCAGAAGAAGAAAGCAGGTGGTCATCACTAGAAACAACATGTGGATTTCCTCGTTTGTCTTTGAAATGACTTTCTCATTTGATGTTTGTTCCTCAGCTGCAACCTTATTATGTGGAAAAACAACAAAGTCATGTTTTAGGTCTTTTCCAGGTTGTATTATTTTAAAGACAAGATAGGGGTTTTTTAATACAGAAAACAGTTATTTCTATATGGAGTATGTGTCTGATTACTAAATTTTGTTTCAAAGATACTAAAAGTCTGAGAGCAAAATTATGTCTGTACATTTAGAAATAAAGTGCTTAAAAATGCTTTTTTTTTTTTTTTTCCTGTATTGCTTCCAAGGTGTCAAACAGTCCGGTAAATAGTTCTATTAGGTAAATACTACTGTACCAGTAGGTGCAGATCTGGAGTCATTCTTGTTTTTATTTACAACAAAAGCATAATTCCCATCTCAGTCCTACTGAAAACAAGGGTGATCACAAAAAAATACTAAAAGCTAAAAAATACTACAAGCGATTCCTGTCAGTTTTTGGCCTTTGTTTGCAGCTAAATGTTTGACTCGTCCTGTCTCGAATCATTCTGGTTCTGCTCACCACTGGACTGATTACTGACAGGCTATGCATGGGCAGTCCTTCACCAATGATCTGATGCAACCTTCAAATATCAGTGAGGTCTTCAGATCACAGTCCCTCATTTCCCTCTTTTTATTGGATTAAAAATTGAACTCCTGATGGAAATTACAAAAACTATTTGTAAAGTCTTTTTTGACAGATAATTCCACTTTTTTGGCACTAGCATAAACAGTAAATGCATTAATAAGGCTTTCTATCATTAAAATTATTTTTAAAAGTCCTGCACATACAACCAAACTTATGACGAGCAGTGCAAATAATTGTGCCGACCTCGTCACAAAACATGCCAGACGTTTTAAAAGATTTGCACCAGTTGTAGCCATAATGAGGGGTACTTTTGAAATGCAAGAGTTTTGCTATCCAGTCTTGTGTCATGATGACAGAAATATCTTGATCCGTACAATTTAAATGCAGAGCAAATTTGCAGCCATGCTGTGTTTTCAGAAAATCATGGTTAAATATTTCACTCCTCCTACTGTAAGTCTTCTGACCCATTCATAGGCAACTTCGGGGTCATGCACAACTCTCAGTGTTATTAAAATGACAACAAAAGTGTTAAATACAACCCAGAAAACACACGAGACACTGGCTCTTTTGGCCTAAAAACATAAGTATTACACAGAACGTGTTTTCATAAAATGTAAATTAACAACAGAACTCACTGAAGATTGGGCAGTAACAGATGGCTTGTTCAGAAAAATAATTAATCTCCCCAATAAAATTAAAATTTCACCATATCTTCTTCATTTCATGTGAACCAGTCAAACAAGATTTTTGCAGGAGGGGGGCTTATTCCTTCACTTCTATTTCTTTGATGCCCTTGAGACCCCACCTCTGTGGTTTTGTGTTCTTTAAAGTTCATCCTGCTCTGTTGGAGCATTCCTCCCCCTCTAAGAACATCATTATACCTGAGCTGAAGTTCACCCTAAATTAAGGGAAAAAATAATTATCTTGTCACTTTTTCAAAGTCCCTTTGAACCACAAGCCTTTAATCACTAACGTGAAATTAACGACACATTAAAAATGGCGTTTGATGTCATCGCATGCTTCACAACAAAAAGCTACATTCATTTGCCCTTCAGGCTCCATGCAGCATGCTGCTAAAGATTTTAATCCCACTCTAACGGAGGGTGCATACTAATAATATCTAATCCAGCCTTTTGACTACCACTTTGCAAAGAAACACACTGAAAAAGGCTTTTACCTGCCAAGAGTAGCCTTTTAAACATGTTGCACTTCGTCAATAACATTCTCATAAGAAGAGCTATTGATAGATTAAAGGGTGTCAAGGCAACCAATCTCCCCACATGAAAATGCCTCAAGCAGGAGGTTTTTTTCTTCAACGAGGAAAATTTGATATTTTATGCCTCGTGTCGTACTGTTTTTCTAGTTTCTATGTAATCGTAGGAAGACGCAGAGCATGGACGCATCACTTTGCACAAAAATGTTTTCCTACCCTCTAAAATGTCTTTCCTCAACTGGATCATTTGTCCATAAAATAGATTGTGAATCAACTCGAGCTTGACAAAGTAACAAACTCATCAAGAGCTTAGGTAAGTGCTTCCCTGCTTATAAAAAAAAACTCTTTGATGCATGTGGTTTTCGATGAATTGCTCTAAATTGACTTCAACAAACTATGAGTTTGAATTTACAAGCCAAAAACTAAATTTGTTTATGTTTTTTTCAATTTTGATTAACTATTCAGGGACTCACAGAAACTCTACATAGGAGACCAAGCAAACAATGACCTAATCACTGGAGGTGGAATTTAATATCACATAATAATCCTGTAAGTCATAAATAAATGGAAGCTCAACAATGACAAAAAGAAAGAGTTTTGATTTGACATTTTAATAAGCTAAAAGTAGCCTCAAGGCAGTATTTGGCATATCAGATAAGTAAGGACAAAATATTTTATCATAGGAACACTCGAGGTTTGACCCCCAAACTCAGACTGTGGTTTCAACAGATTCAAAAAGCAGATTTCTTAAACTCTCAGTACAAGAATGCAGTCCTAAAACAGAGAGAATTTTGCGTGGAGCCCTCAAGTTCCCAGGCCTTTTGTTGAGGACAAGAGCTTGAAGTGCAACCACTTACATGGATGAGTGAAATACAAAACTTTGCTATTACTTTATAAATAGAAATGTCATTAGTGCTGTTATAACTCATTGTTATTCAAAAGCAGACAATGTTATAAGGTCATCCCAGTAAAAAAAAAAAAAGTCTGCAGTCTCTAAAGAGGCTACTTCAGCAGGGATCATAAGAGGGCCTCGATCCGTGCTCGCATTAATAAGAGAAAACCTAATCCAGGTGCTGTGTCTGCTGTGGCTGAGCACAGACACATTCTTCATTAGAAGGAAAAGATGTTTATTGAAAATAAGAAGTGATGTCTTGATGAAAACTCAAAGGACATCACAACACTAACATGCAGGCTAGATATCTTGTATAAAACTTTGTGAGGGGCAGATGAGTAAAAGAGAAGGTCTCACAATATTAATATGACAACTCTTAAAACAGTTTCATACCTAAGTGGAATTTTTTTTAATCCATGTCAACATTCAAAATTAAAAGCCAATTAGAGCATCAATTAAGAAATGTGATGTTTAGAGAAGAGGTTCAGAAGGGTTTACTGAGTGGACACCTCTTGATACATAAGCTTTAGGGGCTGTCTTAAATGTCATGTCTCTATTTTTAGGCTGTCATGCTATAAATATGAAACGGAATAAACAGGCATCTTACCTTTACATAACTAAAACATAGTTTTATTTATTTTATTTAAGGTACATATAATCATATTTATCTAATCCACACAAATGAATGTTGAAAAGTATTAAATATATTTTTATTGTTGATTTTGTGTGGTGACTTATGTGATCCTTTTTTTTTAAAGTGAAAACAAAAAACACAGTTCAACCATCACATGTTAAATATTATAATTAGTTCACACCACCTTGTTCTTATAACACACACACACACACACACACACACACACACACACACACACACACACACACACACACACACACACACACACACACCAATTCAGCACTTTTTATATTTAAAATGCACAGTGTGTTCATTTTCTACAGCCACTAGTATTTTTTGAGAGCATTACGGTTTGTTGTCTCTTCTAAGCACACTTAGGTTTATGGATGAGTTGGAGATCAAGGTGAAGGACACGGTTCTCTAGGCCTTTACCACCCACAGTGTCTTTTCTGCCATATTTAGGTTTAAACTCCCAGAAGTATTTGCACACTGTCTCTCATTTTCAGCTGCCTAACCTCCTTTTGAACTTTGACATTATGGCATAAATGCTAGGCATATTCGCTCAAAAATTTTGAACCCTTAGAACAATTTTTATATGCAAACTAAAACACTCTCATGACATTGATCTATGTTCTTTTTCAGAATTACCAACTACAGTAAAAGGAAAGTGCACTTTAAAGAAAGAGCCTCTTTGCATCATGTTTAATGCTTGGGCTGGAAAAAACAGAGAACATCAAATTCAGGAGTGTTGCTGAATCAGGATTTATGCTGAACTGTTCTCGCTTGCCAAGATCTGCATGCACAACTCAATAGAAACCAACTGATTCTGATCATTTCTGCACTAGATTTAATATGCTTCAGCATTTTGACTTAGGTCCTGTTTAGTAGATGTGTCAAACTATGAAATGCCATGTGCCATTTTTTATGCAAATTAGTACTGACTTAAAGGCATACTTTGCAACTTTTTCATATTTTAAAATATTTTCCTTGAGCCAGTGTTATTATGACCCTTTGCAGGGTTAATGAAAAGTCAATTAGCCCCATCTGGTGCATAGATACGGAATACCACAATTGCAACTTCCCATTTTCAGTCCGGTGCCCCAGAAGTCTCACAAAGTTACGTATCTCGCGAGGGTTAGGCTAACCCAATGTGGCTAGCTGTTATGATAGCACCAAAGTGTTTTTGGCTCATGATTCCTGCTTTTTTTCAATCTCTTCCTGCTTGAACACAGTTGATTTCTTTGAAGGAGTAAATAACCACTCCTGTAGAAAGCAATGAGGGCTGAGGAGACATTTCATCAGTTAGATTTAAGTGTTTCTGAGCAAAGACCGTGCTAACGGTTTTTACGGCACTGATTTAAAACGGACACTAGGGGTGCCAAAACAAGTAAAACTGCATAGTATGCCTTTAAATGAGCTTTTTGTTGATAAGACATTTTTATTATGTTTTAATCAAATATAGCAAATATGTACGCTCATGAATGGATCTGTGAACTTTGAAATTAACCAATTTTCTTTTTTAATTAGGAAAACATTAAATAAAGTTGGTAGAGCTGAAGCTACTTGGAAGGTTTTTTTTTTTTTTTTGCAGGGAGTTTTTTGTGAAAAATTAAAGAATTATTTGAACCTTTTTACAGTGGAAAAAATAAAATTTGACTGAGTGACTTTTACTGCAAACTTTAGCCATTTATTGCAGAAAAGGATTTAATGCATGCCTGCCCAGTTAAACCACAAAAACTCATTTCTCCACTATAAAACTTAAAGCTTACTTGGAGGTGTGCCTACAGGCCAGTTCTGCATGCAATCTGCAGGAAGACACTCCAGCTGTAAAGTGAGTCCAAATCTCTGCATGCAGTCAAACGAGAAGGAAAAACAACAGAAAACCCAACATTGTTATTTCTATTCAAAAGAGAAACAAAATAAATGACATTCTGAAAACAGTAGTCAATAGTAGCTTGAGTGTTTTGTCTTTACTAATCGAGGATTCATTTGTGTGTTTATATCAACATCCAGTAAATACAAAAACCCAGAGGCATCAGAATCAAAAGCATTCCAACATTCCAGGACGGTACTCTGCATAAAGACATAAAAATGAACCAAATAATTAGATGAGCTTCTCTGTTGCGCGTTGCCAAGCATTACCATAATAAGAGAAGTGTAATTAGTAATAACACCTAGAAAGTGGAGGCTGCCACAAGGGTTACCAACATACTAATTCCCTGAAAAAAACAGGAAAAAGATTAGACAATTTGTGGTTTTGTGAGGCATGTGCGCTTTGAATGAGTCTTTACAGCTTTGTCAAATGAAATAATGTGCACCGCCTATCTGGGTATTTTTATACTTGCTGGAATTATGGGTTTATTGAAGCTGTATAATTGCATTTTATTGTTTCTTTCTTTCAACTCCCCCCTTTCTCTTGTGGCTCATACCCCATCCACCCTCAGAGGAAAGTCTTTTTTTATTTCTATTTTACTTCTGTACAGCAAATTTGATCTCCTTTCATTATGCAAATCAATTTAATTCCATCCAAACCTGGAGAGAACGATTGGGGGAGACGGAGATGAATTAGAAAAAGATCAAATAGAAAGACAAAAAAAAGTGCATTTAGAATGAAGCTTTAGATTTTTCCTTGATCTAATTTTAACAGATTAAACCTTCAGTTCTTTTCTATTTTTTTCCCTTCAATTTGGCCTTTTTATCCATCAGGAATTCCTGGCTGATTTAGGTCGACACCTGATTCGTCCTTAAACAATTGCACCCTTTTTTTTTGCAACGTCGGAGGGTGAGAGACAGATTGATCTCTGGGACGAACTGTGTCAGTGATTACCTTCTGTGTCTTGTACAGTAAGTCAACAATATAAATCTCAGCAGGGATGGTGGAGCAGCATCAGCCAACTCTAAGCCAATTACTTTCTCAATGACCTGGCTCATGCAATATTTACAACCGTATAGTGGGTTCTACTTATTTCAAGTCTATGAAATGATGTCGCGGAAGTAATTATATTATTGTCTTGTGTTGTTGGGGTTTTTTTTTTATGCCAGTTCATCAAATGAGACAAAAGCTTCTATGTGTTTTCAAGTCATATAGAAACATATTTGACTTTTTACAGCTTAATTCTAATGATATTTCCTTGAATTTGATTTTTTAAAGGTTTATCTCTTCCAAGGGTGTTTCTTGATATTTTTCTCTTGATGTTTTGCTAATGAAGCTCCTCCCACACACACAGAGTCTGACATGTTTACCAATAAAACATCTTATAACTTGCTAATTTTATCAGTATTGCTACATTCTCTTTGGTAGATGATCTGAAAGGCCAGAGCTCGTGGTGAGAAGGCTGCAGCCTCTCACTGAGTGTGTGTGTGCTTTGATGAATGTTTGCGTCTTTGTGAGGCGACGCGTGTTTAAGTGTGTCTGTGTGAGACCAAACAAAAGCCGGGGTGTGTACACGCTGCCTCAGCTGGTCCAGTCCATGCCTATTTCAAGCAAAACGCTGCCCCGACACACACACACACACACACACACACACACACACACACATTCAACGCACACTCGACACACATTCATACACATACAATGAATGCCATTGGCAAGGTTATAACTCAGTCTCATGAGTCCTTACAATCCCCCTTTGTTCTCTACTTTTTGATCTATGCTCTTTTTGTGTGAAAAATAATGAGGGACGCATCGCAAACGCTTCAGACAAGTCCAACGTCATTGTCATAAAGTGCGGGAGGATTTGGACTCTGTCTGAATACAATAAACAGGCTAAGTGTGCAGTTTTGTGTGACATTACAAGAGGACATTTGTAATCTATTCATTCGCTTTCCTGTCTTGTCAAAAAAATCCTTTGAATTCTTTGAAGGTTTTTTTATTTTATTTTTAGGACAAAAAAGTTTATTTTTTTCAAAGTTGTAGAGGAATTTTTGCCCACTCCTTTTCACTTCTGTTGACAGAGGCTTACTATCATTTATGTCCCTTCAGAATAACATGACATACAGAGAAATTTACACAAAACCTATGTGCAAAAGGCTATAAATTAGCCCAAATCATTGACCTTCTATTACTGTGTTTTGCAGTTGCTGTAAAGTGTTTGTGCTGATAATTTGCATTCAATATGACAGCAGTTAGTATGGTTTTATGGTCTCTGCCACCAGCAAGGAATTGTTCCTAGAACTTGTCCTTTATTTCAGATGAAGTTTTGCAAAGTTAAACTGTGCAGCCATGCCTTTAAAAAAATGTACTTTCTGTCAATTCCATCTAAATGAATTCATGAATGCTGTCATGCTTTACTTCATACATGCTAAATGTTTAAAATGTGTAAAAAACAATCTGAATCCAGACCAGCAAACAGATTTACTCACATTACATAACTGTTGTGCATTTGATTAACAGAAGCTGGTTGCTATATTTTACCCTTTTGAGCTGCATGGTGGCACAGTTGTTAGCACTGCTGCCTCGCAGCAAGAAGGTCACAGGTTTGAATCCCAGCTGTGGCCTGTCTGTGCAGAGTTAGCATGTTTATGCATGCATGGGTTTCCCCTGGGTACTCCGGTTTCCCCCATGACTGGTCCAGGAAATAAATTATAGCTCAATGTTAAAGGCATACTTTGCAATTTTTTCATATTTTTAAATATTTTCCTTGAGCCAGTATGTGCTAATATGACCCTTTACAGGGTTAATGAAAAGTCACTTAGCACCATTTGGTGCTTAGATTCGGATTACCATGATTGCAAGATCTGAATCTCCGGTCCGGTGCCCTGGAAGTCTCACAAAGTCACATATCTCGCGAGGGTTAGGCTAACCCAAAGTGGCTAGCTGTTATGCTAGCACCAGAGTGTTTTTAGCTCATGATTCCTGCTTTTATTTGATCTCTCCCTGCTTGAACACAGCTGATTTCTTTGAAGGAGTAAACAACCGCTCATGTAGAAAGCAATGAAGGCTGAGGAGACATTTCAACAGTTAGTAAGTAAGTAAGTAAGTAAGTAAGTAAAAATGTATTCATATAGCACCTTTTGAGATACAAATCACAAAGCACATTAGATTTAGGTGTTTCTGAGCAGAAACAATGGTGCTAACATTTTTACGGCAGTGATTTAAAACGGACACCAAGGGGAGCCAAAACAAGCAAAACTGCATAGTATCCCTTTAAATGTCATGCAATGAGGTGAGGCAAGGCAGGGTTAAGGTTATTTTTAGGATCTTGTGATGATAGAATTACTTTCTCAAATTAATGCTATATTACTAGCCTGGTAAACCATGTGGATATACAGTCTGGCCATGGTTCACTGAAACGACTCATTCATAGGGGTGTGATCAACAGTTGTCAATCAAACTGTCTTTACATGCTATTGGATAGCGCTAGGACCAATCAGAACCATTAAGCAACAACCGGAACCAGCTGGTAAATAAACTTTTGTGTGCCGTGCCATCAGCGAATATGCAGTGTCCCGTCGGCAAAGCGGCCAATAAATCCTCTTTCAAAATAAAAGACCTCTATCTGTTCACGTCCTAGAGAAAAGCCCAAATCTAAATTGTTCAAAGTTGATGACAAAACCGTTTCAAATGAACGCGGAGCCAGAACTGCCGCCATGTTTAAATTCAGAGTCGAACTCGGAGCTCTGCCGTCATCGGCTAATCCCGCCCACCAAACCATTAAAGCGCTGTGATTGGCCCGGTACGAGACTGACTGGACCAATAAGTGGGCTGCAGAGGTTCCAATGAGCGTAACTAGATCAAAGTCTGCAGAGCAGAACTGAAGGTCTAGTTTACTAGTCTACTATTACATGAAATCCTAGAATCTCGCTAAATCTTTTTTTATGAGTGTAAGACATCTTTGTCAAATCTAGCAACTCCTCAAAATTTGTCCTTCATACATCCTAAATGAATTCAGAAAGAAAACTATAAAGTCACAAGCTTAAAAAATGTATACATCCACAAAATGTTTGCAATAATCTATAAAATGCCAAGTAGTTTGTCACTGAGACATATACGACGCAAACTCAGCTCAGTTTCAGCCAAGAGAAAACGCTGCAGGCTCACCTCTCTTGGCTTTGCTGTTAAAAGTTTTTTTGTTGTTGTTGATTTTTTGCTCAGGGCTTTCAGGAGGTAAGATGTTGTGTTTTTGACAAAAATCTGAACATCTGTGGATCACATGTGTAGTAGTGTAGATCACATGGTAATGTTTTCTTGATGCAGCTGTTTGGCTTACATCAAGATATGGCAGATTTAGGAGAAAGATATCTGGAAAAAATGCACCAGTATGTTCAACTGAATGATAGCGTTGCTTCAGTTGCAGTTCAGGACATCTGCATAATGTCTTTGTGTGATGCTGATGTTGACAAAACGAGAGGAAATCTGGTCCCCTTTTAGTCATGCAGCTGTATGGCTGACCAACAGGTAGACCCAAGGGTATAATTTAACATGGTGCAGAACATCTGGTTTAAACTGCTAACTGCTACTACAATTAATCTTTGCTGAAGCAGTGCCTTGCTATTATTATGCAACGCACATTCAGTTTTGAACTGGCTTTAAATCAATTTTCACACTATTTTTAGTGGAAATACAAATGGGCGGTAATGATGGTCCCATTTCATCAAAGTGTTTCCTCAACACTGCAAGAGTCAATTCTGCAAGAGTGATGTGTTTATGTACTAGGAAGATATTTTTATGTGAAATTCTATTTATATTGACTTGTCCTCTGTTGGTATGTCTTGCAAGACAAAAAAACAAAACAAAAAAGTTTTATATCGTTGCTGTGGGGTAATTATCTTGTATCTCTAAAAGTGGAACTTTTGACACATTTTCACCGAAAAGTCATCCATAGCACTACTGATATGTGTGAAAGGTGACTCATACAAAAATTTGAAAATTATTTTAAAAAATTGAGACTTTGGGTTTTAGCCTAACAATATTTCATTTAGATACAGCCCAAAAAATTGTATTAATATTCACACACACAAATACACTCATAAAGAGGAAAAAAGCCGCCATTTTGCACAGAGAACAGGGGACAGAATGGTGGAGGTGAAAAATGTTTTTCTTGATAAGAGGTGTCAGAGGGAGTAAAGACTTTAGCAGAATCAGAGTCAGAGGTGGCAGCATAGGGATTATAGCCGATGGGAGGGGGGAGAGTTCTGTGTTCTGGGACCGTGTTTGTGTAAGCTAGCTAGCTATACCTAGCTTGTTTGCAGATGACACAATTTAGCTTTAACTAGAATCAGTTCTCATAAAAAAGCAAGAATAGAGATCTTTTTTTATTATTTATAAGGATTAAATTATGCTTCAGGGCAGATCTGAGCTTTTGTAAATTTGCATTGTCTGGTATCAAATTTGGACATTGATTGATTGAAATTTTTCTTTTTTCTTTTGGTCACAATTAACACTAATCTGAACATCTTGTTCATTTTTCTCAACAAAACACTGACTGTGACTGAGGTTTTGGTTGCTAAGGCTGCTGTTGAGGTGGTTACGGATGCAATAGCTGATCTCGAGGAGGTGATTTTGGATAGTTGCACTTATGTTCCTGTTGATACAGCTTCTTGTTGTTTTTAATTCAGCGTAAATCTAATTATCCTGCACACACACACACACACGCACAACTGTCACGTGTTGTATGTGCCCTCTGCGGAGTAAACTGCTTGTGCAAGAAGAAAGCACACGTGTTACACGATTAATCATCAGTGTTTGTACATCATTAATTTTTATTAAAGCCAGTGGCAAGTGTGAATGCAGTGATTCTCTCTATGCACCATTCAGACACATAATCAGTCCATTAGCCTTTTCGTGTCCAAAGAGAGAAAAGCGAGCGCTTGCAAAAAGAAAGACATGCATAAATTGATTCACTCAAATCAAGGTATTCTAATTAAAAGACATCATCTAAGTAACTCTGAAATGTAACATACTTGGGAACAGACCTTGACTCAGAAAAGGAAAACCTACTCAACTTAGCAAACTTGGCATTCAGTACTCTATCTGCATAAAAGTTTATATCTTATGTATGTTTTTTTTTTATAAATGCATGACATCTTTCTCTCTGTTACAAAATTTGTAATTAATGTTCTGATTTTCAACCTGAAGCACTTTGATCCCTTTACTTGTAATTATGGTCTGTGAAGGCGACTGACCACTTACACAGAGGCGATGTATCATTAGTTTACTACTTTTCTCAAACTGTAGCAGAAGCTGTTGCTTTATAATGCAAATGGATTTTTTATGGCGTGCTGATGGATCATCTGCTGCAGAGCAGGAATTCATTGCGGTGTGCCATCCAAGGTATAACCAAGATTAAATTCTCTGAATTATTGCATTACAAGCCCCAGCATGTGAAACAGTGCCAACTCCGTCTTTTAGCACAACGGCACCCCGAGACATTTTAGCTGCAACCACTTGTATTCCTGCTACTGTATTTGTTCTCACGTGTGCCAGTAATTGCCATGATAAGCGCAAATAAGTGCAATTAGCAAACACATGCTAACCGTGTCTCCCCTCTGTTATTCTTCCTTTCCGTCAGTTCTTTCCTTAATGATCCTTTAATTTTGTTCGACTAATCTGCTGCAGATTAGAATCTGGGACCAGGAAGACAGCAAAAATAAATAATGGTCATTAGAGCATCATTAACTAATGCAGCACGGAGAACAGAGCTCCCTTGTTTCTTGTCAGTGCAAAACCTCTACGGGTCATTGGCCATTTAGATTCCCCCCAATGCGATTTATAGATGAGTAAAAATAGAGCTGTGAATTTGATGTATCACAACAAACCTTTTTGGCGTAGATGTTTGTGTCATAGTGCCCGTGGTCTTCTCAGGAGGGTTTTGTCTGGCGTCCAGCCACCAGCCACTCCTCTTCTCCTCCTCTCTCCGTGGTTTTATAGTTCTGTGGCACACAGCTAATTTCAGTCAGTTTCTGAAAAGCACTTTGTTACTTGGTGAAATGGGTCTCCAAAGAGGTCATAAGGAAGAAAGTTTCATGCTGATGAGATGTTTTTCGCTGTCACGATTCTTTAAAGGGCGACTGTAACGTATTTTTTCAACAGGTTTATTTTACTTCAAAATACTAAAAGCCATCACCTCATAGATGCTTTGACATGTTTCTGTTGCCAACCGTTTGATGCCTCTGTCTTTTGCTGAAAATAACAATAAGAAGGCTAAAGATGTTGAAATGTCACTTTAGATTTTGATACTTATTTAGTCAGTCAATAATAATCTCATTGTAAAAATGCTGTTGGTGTCAGCGTCACTCACTGAAGCAAAGTTCATAGTTCCTTTTCTGAAATTGACATATAAACAGTTTTTCTCAGCTGCCACCTTTGGGCTAAAAAGAGGCCTTATCCAACACAATGTGAGGTATGCTAGAATGCCTCAGCCACGCAGACTTGAGAGCTGATTGGCTGTTGCAACTGACTCTGTTGACTGAAAGCAGACAGCGGCCTGCTCTGTTGATTCTGAAGGCCCAGATAGAAGCATTTGGGCGTATAGCCCCTTTGGCAGACTTGAATCTGCCTGACAACACAAGCTAGCTGAAATCTGATTGGACGACACCCTATATTTCACCCTATATATCACTGGGAGTGGCACAACCAATTGAATATAATATAATATAAATAGAACAGACCCAGGAGATTTTTTAAATTTAAAAATATTAACCAAAAGAAAAAATAAATTTACTTTTCTGAGTAAGTTTAGGCCAGCAGGGAAGTCCTTGAAGGCCCTGGCGGCCCGCCACTGTATAGACTATAATAAATCAGACAGCTTTGGCAAAGTTCTAAGAACACTCTCTCTTCTTTACCACCAGCCTCATCATGTTGCTTTCATTACTTATTAGTTATGGGTTTGGAAGTTACCAAGTCCTAAAGTTTAGGGTAGTGGCTCAAATCCAAAAGTCAACTGGTTTGAGATTTTCTCCCTTTTATGTTTCCATCACTGTAATTTTGGTGTTTTGTAAGCATTTTTTGATTCAACTTAAACCAGTGAAATGTTGTGTTGTATTGGAAGGAATTTGATCCATTTCTAATTTTACAGTAGAGACCATAAAAATGGTCTCCATGGTTACTGAATTTTTTATTTGTCAGGATCATCAAATTAAAACCAACATTTTAAAAATGTTCGGATTCAAACAAGAGAATAAACTCATCAATGTGTGTTCTTATAAATGAGGTACGCACTGATTCCTCATGTTCATTCGAGAAAAGAGCATTTTTGTCTGTTATGGAGTTTAGAGCTCCTCTAAACCCACTGGATTTCACTGCCATCTTCATCAGATTTCTCAGCAGACAGAAATGTTTCAAAAGTGAGACTCATTACTCTGAAGCCTGGTCTTGTTGACTTTATGAGATCTGGAAGTGACAGCAGGTTTCATCTCTGTGAAAAATTACTGAAGCATAAAAGATGTTTTTGTTTTTTTTCCTTTTTGCTCTTTTTTCTCATATTCCTGTCATTTCAGGCTGTCTTTGCCAAATTGCTTCAAAACACAGTAAAACTTTGTTCGCACATTTTTTAAAGACATCCTGCTTGGAGAATGTTCAAAATAAATGATAAAAATCACTGGACGATTAAAGAAAAACTTCTAAAGAAAGACACCTAATAGCCTTGTAGCAGTGGCAGCTGGTGGGGAATGTTAGTGATGAGGTTGAGCTGCTTTTAGCTACTATGCTTAACAATGACCCTGATAAGATAGAGATAAACATTTTAAATGAAAAGAAAAGGATTATTCTGATTACTCATTATAAATTTAAACAATTACCTAAATTGATTCCAGAATTAAATCAAGCAAAAATTAACAAAGGTCCTATAATTGTATTGTTTTAGAAAATAGACTGTATCAATGGTTACTTCATGTTGTATTATGTACCGGTAATTCTGCTTCATGCCTTAATTAAAAGCATATATTGACTGATTAAATATTATATTTGGTGAAATTGCAATCTGTCCTACATGCGTTGATTGTCCTATTTATTTTATTTTATTTTTTAATTTACAGACCAGAACCATTAATGGCAACAATTGGGTATTAACACTAGATTAATTTAATTTAATTTAATTTATTAAAATTGTATTTTATTTTATTATAAATTATGTTATGAAGTGAAATTAATAAAACAAAATTAAAATTTGCTACAATATTATTTGTCATTTTTGTGCATGCAGAGTTTTGGTCATGAGTCTGCACAATTTTTTTTAAATTAATTTTGAATCTGTTTATGCATTAATAACTGATAGTTGTCTATCTTGTTTACAGTGAGTAAATACAAATATGTCTTTCTTTTAATAAATAGCCTCTGTATACCATCTGCCATTTTTTCCTCTTTCTTTAAGAAAAACAGAAAGAACAAACAGATTGCAATGTTTCCTTAGCATACAATTTGTTGGGTGAGTAACTTGCTAATTTGGGACTTGAAAAGGACAAAGTCTTTGTCACTACACAATAAGCCATGTGCACACTCATATTTACCCCAGAGAGTGAAGCACGGATGAATGATTGTGATGATACATTTGGTCTCCAAGCAACAACAAAAAAAAACAGACAGAAGGAAGAAAATGGAAACATAATAAAGAAAAATAACAAAACAAGAGGATGGAAAAATATCTAAGATGTTCTTAGGAAATATAAATGGAATTTAAAAACAAGTTTAAATATTCCAGATATTTCACGGTTGTATTTGATTATGACCGCAAACTTTCAAACTGTTTGCAGCGCGTTGTCGGCATGAATCTGACTTCTTATCTCCATCAGTAAGTGCATAGCAAGTCAGATAGCAAGAATGAAAGTGCAGGTAGTTGCTTTAGAATGAGTTGGTGGCAAATAGCGGTTTGCAAAAGGAACAAGAAACAAATTATGGAGATGGAGCAGCTTCAGTGTCAAGGTAGATGGCAAATTAGACCGAGGCAGCGGGAATCCAGTTTATTAGACACATTTCCAGTCTCAAGGTAAATAAAAACATGTATTGTATCATCCTTAAAAGAAGCTTTTAGGCACAATCTGGTGTTTGGTGATGGCCACGTCTCTATTAAGATTGTGACTTTCCTGAACTCTGAGAGGGTTTTGCTGTATTCAAAGCTAAGATTTCCTGTAATAAATGCCAGTCCTTCAGATGCTATTTGTTTGGACTCTTTGCATTACTGTGAGTGCAAGTTTGCTGATGAATTGATAGCAAAGCCATGAGTGCAATATGGGAATTGTAGAGCAAAGGAGTAGGACTTTGAATATAGGAGTCTACAAATATATTGTATATTGTGTTTTAAGCTTAAGGCCTCCAACAGCCTGAGACTGACTTAATTAATCTAGTTATCCCTTCACTTTTTTTAACCACAATGTCATGACAAAGGTTTTCCTGCATTAGCTGTATTTATAAGTTACTGCCATGCTCCTGTGACTCTCTCTATACTTTCTCATTTTCTCCTTTGAGCAGCCATCTGACATGAATCTCATTAAAGTGGAGGCAGCACAGGACAGAAGGGCTTAAATATCAGCAGTGAGCTCTATTATTATAATTTTTCAATCACTGTGAAGATTGATATGTTGCTGGAGATAGCTGTTTCTCTTTCTTCCTTTACCCCTCGCTCAGCACTCCAGGTCTGTCTGACTCCTTAGACCCATGAAGAGGCTGGGTGGCCCCTCATTAAGCACATTCTGGATTACAGCTCCTGGCTGGAGCTATTTCCAACAACATGCTAGTGCATTGTAATGAGCCTCTCTGTGTGCTGCGCAAACACACTCAATCTCCCACTTTAATCACTGAGGAGGAGATAGGCTACTCCTCGAGCCCTCAACTGGAGCAGTGAAAGGAAAGGGGGATTTGCAAGTTCCTCCATCCTCTGATGACAGATAATCTCCTTGGGAGATGAGTGTTCTGTCGCAGGGCTCTGATTGACATGTCTAGAATTATGAAAGAGTGAGTTAGGAGCAAAAGCTAGAAGAAATGCCACTGCGAAGGAGAGATGAAGCCGGAGTGGTTTCTGTGGTGATCAGGGATCCTTCAGATGACAAGTCCTCCTGTTGGACATTTCAGAACATTTCTATGTCGAACAACATGGGAAAAGATTTAGGAGATTACGTACTCACACGGCAACATCTGCTCACATCGCTTGAATATGCTCATACTCATTTGTATTTTTATAAAAGAAAAAAAAAATACAGTTGATAAAAAAATGCATTGCTGACTGGTCCAGGAAAGAAAAGCAGAAAGTATGTGGCAGCAGATTCTGCTAAACACTCATTAGGTCTAAGCAAAGTAAATCCACAAATAAATAAAATAATGCGCGTGTGTTTGAATCAAAACCATGGATTAAAAATTCACGAGTAGACGTATTTAAAAAACCCAGCCTGCAGGCAGAGTGTCTGCAGGCTGACATGAGACAAGTGTTTTCTAGTACCTGAGCCAATCACTCAACAACAGCAGCCCAGCAGTCATTGTCTGCTGCCAAGCTGACGCAAAGAAAAAAAATCCGTACACACGCCAAGTGACAACACAGAACATCACAGGTGGAGTGGGACAGGAGGATTAGATATTCTGTAAAGATTTGTGAGTGGCACTTTCAGTGTTTTATTCTGTCTGTCAAAGGAAAAGTATTAATTTTGTGTTTTTGGTTTGAAAATTGTAGAACTTAGAAACTTAGAGTGAGGAAAAGACAAAGGAATGAAAGTTCAGTTGATAATGATTGAATTCATTCATAATAAAACCTTATATGATAAAAATGTATAAAAACTGAGAAAAACAAGAGATCCAATAAAAAATATATATATAACTACTTCTGTATTGTTTTTTCTTGATCCACTGAGTTTTTTTGTTAGTTTGTTTGTTTCATGAATTGACATAACTAATTATTAAAATTCAAAACTCAGATCCAAGAGGAAGAAGTGCAGATGATGTCCTGGTCAAAAAGAATCTTCTCTAAAGGGGGTCATGGTAGTTTGACTGTCCAATTAACTTGTTAGTTGTGGTTAATGTGGACATGAAGAAAGCTCATGATCATGTGGGAATATGGAGTGGCTAGGTCCCTTTTAAAGGCTATCCAGTCCCTATAAAACCAAAACAAGACCTGTGTCCAGCTCAAATTCAAAGTCAAGCTCATTCCCAGAGAGGCTTGTAATCCGCTAGGGCAGCTGCTCGTCTCTGATCCTGTTTGTGGTATTCATGAACACAATCTCAGGGTGTAGTCATGAAAAGGACTCTGCTTTTTGCACACAGTCTAGTTCTGTCAGTACTGTATCTTCAAGTCATGACTTCCAGCATAATCTGAGGTGGTTCACATCTGAGCATGAAGCGACCGAGATAAGTCAGCCTGTCAGCTGAGAGAACATAGTTTTCAACCAAAACAACTAAGACTTCTTCATCTGGACTGGGAATGAGACTTTCCTTCAATTTGAGATGTTCAAGCATCGTGGTTGCTATGATGGAGCAAAAGCTGGACTGACTTCAGGGCTTTTTCTGCAGCAATGAGGGTGTTGCACCAATCTGTAAAAGAGCTGAGCCAAAAGCTCAAAACGTCACTGGTCAGTCGAAATTACAAGCATCACCTTTTGTCCTTTGGATGATTTATGTCTGAAAGAGACACCTCCTAATTTAAAACTGTTGACATCCATTATAAGGTGACCAGGCTATAAAGCTGCTTCTCCTCCTCCTCAAAACGAGTCAGCATCATCTCCCGCTGGACATTTTTGGGGCACATCTGAAGGAGAAGGGTAGACCCTGACCTCACTTGGGGGATTTATGTGCTCTCTGACCTGGGAACACCTTGGTTTCCTCCAGGAGGAGCTGGATAGTGTCACTGAAGGGTGGGATTCCCTCCTGGATCTGTTTCCTCCATGACCTACCCTCAGATAAGCAAAATAAATGAATGAACTGAAGTAACATTTACTATTAATAATATTAATTTTGATGACACGATCTTGCAGATTAAAGAACACTACTGACTTATGAAGAGATCCATTTATAAAACACCTGCTGTAGATGTTTATTGTGATTAATAACTGCTGTAGTTCCTGACGAGGGAGGTGCAGCAGCCTAGACTGATGTCTGACTCTACTGTATTATGTGTAGCAACAAGCAAAAAGGAGCTTTCTGCTTTTTATTGGAACAGTTTATTCAAGTGGCAGAGACGTACAGCAAAACCAGGTGCCATCATTTTTCATCTCTCTGATAAATCTGCAGTGATTCGACACAATGTTCACATAACTCTGGTCTCACTGGCTGGAATAATTCATACTATGGTAAGTACATGTCTGGTCGGTAAAGGATGAATAATTTATAGTCCTTTTGTTAAATTAGAGTCATCCAGGAACTTGTCTGTGATTTAAAAAACATGAATTATGATAGTAAACACGCAAAAAAAGGAAGAAAAGAATGGGAACAGGTCTGTGTCAATTGCAGTATGCTTTTCTGTTGATTGCTGCATTGGAGTTCATTTACAGCTTGTTATGATACAGCTGAGAGTTGTGGATGGTGTGTGTTGAGAGGAGGCCAATATAATCTGTCTTTCAAACAGGGATTGACACTGGAAGGAAAGCAACCCAAAGCAGGTATGCCGCCTGCCTAACTCATGGTTGTATTACACTCTGCGCCGGCAACGCCAGTGATGGATTGATGCCAGCTGGAGAGAGGCAGTCCTGAATCAATTAGGGTGAGTTCATGAAATCGAACAGTTTTGGTGGCGGGCGGGGCGGATGGGGTCATCCCTTCCTTTGTAACCAGTAATTTGAGCTAACCTGTATACCTTCTCAGAACTCAGATGGGTGATAAACGACTTGCTATTGGGTCATTTTCCAAAAAAGAAACATGCATAAAAAGGTTACTATAATTACAAATGTCACTTTTGTTTCTGTGAAACCCAACCAGCTCTCTGACAATTTTATGACTCAACAAATTAGGGATTCATCCAAAACTTAGTAAAAATCAGGAAAAACTCTAGAAGATTTTACTTCTCTCATTACTTAGTTCACTTCTGTCCTTGTTGCCCTCTGATAAGAACATAACATTTGATTGGCATTTGTTAAGGTCAACGGTTAACTATCTGTAACTCTTCACCTTTAATTACGCATCAGCAGTATTATGTTCATGCTTATTTGCTCACCCCATTTGGTTTGACAGCATTTCTTATGCAAATTAGGCAGCAATTATCCTCACGATCTTTGATGTGGGCCTTGTTTGTTCCTAACAATGTTTGCGATACTGAGCATGTCATTAAGTCCTTCCCGACAAGAATTTCTGCAAGGTGACCACCCTCTCATTGCCTCTGCGTCCTCCCACCTCATGCACAGAAACCCAGCGGAGCAAAGGCAACGCATACTCAACATTTCAAACAAACCGAGGAGAATTACTAGTCAGGCATCCACTGCACATGTGCAAATCACATCTGGTTATTGTTGCTAAACAGCCTCTGCAAGAAAATGCACAAAAATGTATAATCATCTAGTACATTTGGGGTAATAAATTGTGAAAAAAAAAAATTGAAAAAATTTGATTTTTTTCTTTACATACTATGTTTAACTAAACAGTTTACCAAGTCATAGCAAAGAATAATTATTAAAAGAGCAATTGATGATATAGTATGGATACTTACTGGGATTTTTACAAATACAAGCTATTTGTGGTTTCACAGAAGTAGCTGTATTATTCCTGATTTACATTCCTTTTTCATATATGTTCCCACATCGAAGCTATTTTTCTTCTAATGGGAAAAAGTAGCACATTATTTGTTGAGCCATGAGAATGATTGATTCTATTGTTTTTATAATAATAATATAATAATAATACATAGTCTGTGTCCCACAGGCAATGTGTGGATGTGGATGGCTAATTATAAATGCCAGTGTAGAAGCCTACAGAGCTTGCCAAGTTTATGAGAGATCACTGAGCCCTCAGCAGAGCCAGAGCAACTCACATACTGCTCTGAATATAAAATGTTAATTCATGCTGCAGGGAATACAGAATTGGGCGAGAGAGCAGTTGTATTACCATCATCTCTCTCCTCTCTCTCTGTTTCTTTATCTGCTTGTCTCTCTCCAACTCCATAAGTGACTACATGCACTTTTGTTTTGGCAGAATGTGTTAATTCAACCAGTCTGATACATTTTCTATTTATTTGTTTATTGTCACTCCCCCTCTTGTCTGACCGTTGGCCATGCCCATGCATTCTGAGCCCTGACAGCAGACATCTGCAAAAAGCCATGCAATTTACTGAGTGCGTATACTACACTAGAAAATGGCAAACATACTTAGTAGAGCAAAAGGGCGCAATGATTTTGACAAAGAGTCATCCATCCATCTATTCATCCATCCCCTCTTTTTTGAAGCTGGGTCGTTGAGGTGACAGGTCCATGAGAGAAATCCAAGCATACCCTCATCATCCTAAGGTGTTTTAATGTGTATGTGTGTGTGTGTGTGTGTCAGTTCCTGTTGCCACTACATTCTTTTGCATACTGGTGTTGCATCTACCATCTATAGCAGGGGTTCTCATGACCTCAAGCTATAATTGTTTCACTAAATCCATGTTGCCATTGCATGTCTGTGTGTTATCAGGCTGTGCAGTTTGTGCAGCCTGAGCTTAGCTGCTCGCTTTAACTTTCACTTTCGTAGCAGTGTGATCCGTTGGCTCGCTTGTAGGACTATGGGAGGTTAGAAAACCTCCTGGATTGCAGAGACTTCCACATATTGATGTAGCCCTTTAAGATCTGTATTTGAATGCCCCAGGTCAATAGGTTTTTCCCTTCTGCCACTGACTGATCCCTCCACTAAGGAGAGGCAAGACCTGGGTCTGAGGGGATTAATACGTACTGTACATAAGATGTGTACGAAGCATCAATGCCTGGTACTCACTTAAGAACCTCACTGAAAATATTATGTGCACCCCTGTACTGTATGTAAATGTGTGTTTGTTTGACATAATGTCAAATGACCATTCTACTCTTTTAAAGTGTGAGCTCATTTCAGTGTGACAAAGTTTAAGTGTGTGTAAAATACTGTGTTTGACTAACTTGACAACATTTCTCAACTGCATGTTGGAACGCCAACGCTTTGAATAATTTTCCCGTGTTTGTACTTGCTGACATTAAATTTGTGTTGCAGAAATCAAAAAGGTCAAAATTGTTCTCAAATCAAGCATAAGCCAGTGCTTGATTAATAGTTGTAAACTGGGATTACAAGAGCAAACTCTGTGCCCTCTCATCCTGCAATGCCCATACACACAAACGCTGTGAGACATGTGAGTGCGAAGGATTCAACTCAATCCCTCTGGAAAATTGCAACCTGCTAGACGTCAGTGAAAGTGAATTTCATGGTTAACTGTCTGCCAATCTCACACTTCTTCCTCCTTTATGCAGCTTTCAGCAGTGATTGATAGGATTCAAGTCATCCATCCCCAGACTGGATATATTTTTCTGGGTTACATTAACCTTTGCTGCAATTATTGTTTTCAGGGCAAGGTTGTGTAAATTTAATCAGACATGCATGCAAACACCAAAACTACACTGTTGTGTCACTGCTGTTGTGGTTTCAAATTAAAGAAAGGATAGATATTCCATCCATTTTCTTAACTATGTCATCCAGCAAGGGTCACAGGGAGCTGGTGCTTATATCTTCAGCAGTTATGGGGGGAGACCTTGGACAAATCGCTAGTCCATCACAGGTCCACACAGAGACAAAGGAGACCAAAAAGCATTCACATTCTTATTCACACCTAGGGAAAACTAAAATTAATGAATTAACCCAACATGCATGTTTCTGGTCCGTGGGAGAAAGCCGAAGTACCTGGAGGATCCCTGTGCATGCAGGGGGAGAACATGCACATTCCACGCAAAGAGGAAGCAACCGGGAATTGAACCTGCAACCTTCTTGCTGTGAGGCAGCAGTGCTAAAAACCACACCACCATGCATCATGACAGATAATGCTTGACTGTATATGTTGCATTTTTGTGTTTTAGTAAGAGTGTACGCTGCCTGTATACTGATTTATCTAAACACACATTTTCTGCGGTGTTCGGGTGGAGAAACAATTATGCACTGCAGATAAACACTGTTTTGAAAGAGATCTGTTGTTAGTTTACATCATTATGGCAGCTAAAAAGACTTCAGCGTGAACACTATCTATAATGCCCAACAGAGCTACGATAACGTGAAAGTGACAAAGTGTTGAGTCTGCAGTCCCCTGACATTGGTAATCAGCCATTTGCGACTGTGCGAGGTTCATAAATTGGATGTGTATTTGAATTATATTCCTGCTTGTGTGGAGGAGAGGATGTTTCAGAAATGCACACAGGTGCATTCGTCTAATAGTTTCATTTGTAATAATAGAGTTGTGCGGAACATAAATGAATTAATACTTGAGTGAGTTTAATCTTATCTCTGAGTCTGAGCTCAGTGAGCGTCACAATAATTTGGCCTAAAGAACATTTCTTTAAGGTTTCTTCATCCAAAAACATTCTATTATGTGTAATTATAAAGATTATAGCAGCTTTAATTTGGTTATTATAATGGTTGTAGTTTCTAGGACATTAAATTAGTGCTAATCAGTCTACAAATATTCAGAGCTGCAAAGTTAAATATAGTAATGAGATGGATAAAAATGTACAGTACTGGCCTAGTTAACAAAGCCAATAGTTTAACTAATGTGAACAATTTAATCATTAATCTAGATCTGATGCCAGATAAAATTAAACACTATCATTGATGTTGTCACAGCAAAATGCAAAAGCACTGTGCTTGATTACTATCACAAACTACAACAGGTAGCTCAGCTGAATTTATCACGCTAGTTAATCAGTCTTTTTTTCTGTGGAAAAAAAACAGACTGGAAAAAGGTGGCTTGCCAACTCCGGGTTGGGAGAGAGGTCCTACCTCAAGTGAAGGAGTTAAGTATCTCGGGTTTTTTTTCAAGAGTGAGGGAAGGAGGGAGCTGGAGATCTACAGGTGGATTGGGGCAGTGTCTGCAGTCGATCTGTTGTGGTGAAGAGATTTACCGGTCAATATACGTCCCAATCCTCACCTATGCTCATGAGCTTTGGGTAATGACCAAATGAACAAGATCATGGATACAAGCAGCTGAATTGAGTTCCCTCCACCAGGTGGCCGGGCTCAGCCTTAGCTCCGACTTTCAGGAGGACCTCAGGGTAGAACTGCTGCTCCTCCATATCGAGAGGAGCCAGTTGAGGTGGTCCGGGTATCTGGTCAGGTTGCCTCCTGGACGATCCCTGGGGAGGTGTTTCGGGCATTTAGAGGCCCCCAGCTTGACATGTTGGAGAAAGTACATCTTCAATCTGAATGCCTTAGGGTCCTGCTGGGGGAGCCGGGTAGAGGGCGGTCTGGGATTGCCTACTTGGGATGCTGCCCCCACAACCCAGACCCTGATAGGCAGAAGAAGGCAAGGTGAGGAAAAAACGTAAAGTAGATTTTAGGTATTTTAATTTACAACAAATCTAACTTTCTAATGTTCCCATTGTTTGCCTTCACTTTCACTTTCTCTTTACTGTTGCCACTTGTGCCTCATGAGGCCATGAATATGTGTGTGTAGTCTTTTCCTCTCTTTTTGTTATTTCCTCTATTTATCTAGCCTGTTGGTTGGTGTGCTACTGTTGTACCCATTTCATTCCCTTGGATTTGTGTGTGGATCTTCTTAATTTGAACCTTTGTGTTATCATGCCTCTCTGAGGTGAATTTAATTGTTCCAGAACATATTTCATTAGTCTTTTGTTTGACACGGTTTCCTCTTGTGCGTTGCATTTGGTTTGTTTTCAGACACCCGGGATCAAAGTTGTGCAACTTTATCCACTGCCATCCTCCCAGCGGCAGACACAAACTGCTGATGAATGAGGCGTGTGCTTGGAAATACTGATGACAAATAGATAACAGATGATGAAACTGATAAATTTCCATATTTGATCCTTCAAATATCCTCTAAAGTTTGTTACTGATAATCTGTCGGTATGTTTTTTTTAGAAAATACCCAATGGAACTAACTAGTGTATCTTATCTTAACTAACAGGTGTATCTTATAAGGCATAATGTCTTCAAACAAATTAAATTTTTACTATATCTCGCTGTTAAAGTCATGGGCCTTGGAAGAAGCGTGGGATCTTTTTCTGAGCATTTTAAGACCCCCCTGATGATTGGCTGTTGGAAGACATGCCTCTCTCTTGTTGAACCAGCTGTGGGACATCAGAACAATCTGTAGCTAATTGAAAAGCTGAGCCTTTTACTGAAGAAGACTCATTTGTTGAGTAGCTTTGGACATTGTGTAGCTGAGACCATTTGGTGCATTTAGAACAGTGAGACCAATTTAACAGCCTTCTTTAGGTTGGGATCAAGAACGACTAGACTGTCAGGCTTAGTTAGACTCTTGTTTTGAACACAGTTTAGGTGTTGCTGCTTGGTGTGATTTTATTTTGGGGTTTAACCTTGTGAGCCTTTTTTTTTTGCTTGCCTTATTTATTTTTGTACTGATACAATGTTTAACTTGTTGCTCCAGACTTCATTTTTCTGGGGTTTTTGTTGATGAGCGTTTTTTCAACTCTTACTTTACCATCATGGCACATCTGTTATGATACCTTGACCCCTAACTGAGCCTGGTCATAATACTCACTCAAATATGATGCTGTGAAAAAGTATTTGCCTCCTTAAAGATTTCTCTAATCCCCCAAAAAACTATATTTGACCCAACATTGGGTTGCCATAAATAACCAAGCAATTTGTGTATCAATGAAACAGACAGTAAAAGTTACAACACAGTCAAAGTAAAATTATAAAACCTAATAAAAATCTTTCACTGGGATGAAAAACTGGTTTGCTGGACTAATATCCTTCTATCACTCAGCCACCACCCTTCCATACCTTTTAAATTTGACAGTCTTCACTAAGAGCTAAAGCAGAGAATCCATGTGTCCACCATGACAAACCAGATGACTAGAATTCCACTCATGTTTTTACTGTGGTACCAGCACATATTGTTAACATGGTGCGTGCCAACACTGTGTCATGCAAGGTTAAAAATGTGGTCATCTCTGAGTAGAATGGATTCTTAGGATTTCAGCAGCAAGGTATCGTTGTTTATTATCACACTGAATGTGTGTTATTCTACTGTAATTATAGCCTAGATTATAAAACCCTGACCTAAAACATGCTCACATTTTAGACAATAACATTATCCTTAACTCACATTCAACAGTTTCCCATGATACCCCATTCCCTCATTTCTTAAGTTATGTTCCATCTACTTTCTTACAGTCTTGTTTTCCTTCTCTTTTCTCTGTTGCGTTTTAAGATTCCCTTTGTCCTCCACTGTCAACCTTCCCTTGAGACATTGTTGTCACTTCTTTTTAGTCTGGCAACTCATAGAAGCTGAGCAGCTGTAATGGTTTTAGATTCCAGCTAAACCTTTGGCAAACTGCGATCAGGGAGGCAGGGGTGAGAATAAAGGAAATAAGTGGATGAAGAAAGGGAGGTGTATTTGAAGGCTGCAGTCATCCACAAAGGCCAAAAATGACTCTGACGACAAGACTCGTTCTCCTGTCCCTGACCTTGAGTTTTGTTTCTCAACCTGCCAACCTTTGTGTTCATCTGATTTTAAATCCCTCTTGCTTTGTATCTTAATCAGAGACAAAAAAAAAAAACCCTGTTTTGTCGAGTATTTTGTGTTTTCTAGTTTCTTTTTCTTGTCTTGTCTTATCAAAGAAATGCATTAAGGGCACAGTGGTATCCCTGCCCTTTCCCTCTTTTCTTATTTCACAGAATATTTTCAGTGACAGTGTGGTCCCCCTCTACAATGTTGCTTTTGGACATAATGACTGATGAAAGAGCAAAGTCTGAATCACTGGCTTTGGGCTTCACGCTGTGGGTGGTGAGCTGTAGAAGCCTAGCATGGTAGAATACATAATACAGAAAGATTTTCCTTTAAACATTATTTTCTTCTTGACATTTGATCCCCTTGCATTAAAATGCAAATTCATTAGCAACCACAGTTAACAGAGTTTTTTTTACATTTTATTTTTAGAAACCTGGTAGTGATGATCTCTGAGTGAATGAACCACATTCTATGTTCCAGCTTGCACAAGGGGTGATGCGATCTGGTTTATATAAATTTAGGTCTATTAGATTCCAAATAGATTGTACCATTGCACCAGCAGAAACCCGTTTTTAGTAACCTAACGGCATGATCTTTGCATTTTATCAAGCCTGATTTCTTGCATTCAGTAACAGTTTAAGTGAAAATGTGTGACAAAAATCACTCAGACAGGAATCCATCGCCAGTCCATCACAGATTGGTAATGTCTTCATTTAAAATTTTAGAGAAGACTTTGAATCGGGTATTTTTTAATGTATGCATCATATTCATAAAATTGAGCTTTGCAAATATAATAAATTTAAATTTTAGATTTCCTTCACTGTCATTCTACCTGTCGGTCTTTTCTCTTTTAATCTGTAACTGGTCCATTGCTCTAGGTGGATTTAGTTTTTTTTATGCATCTTGTTTTTACAGGTGCAATTTCTCCCTTTATGCTTCACAAGATCATCTGTTTGTTCATGACCCAAAATTCTTATGAAAAATTTCCCTAGAGGTTTTTATTTTATCATTGTCATTTCAAAGTTTATTACGACAATGTTTTGAGTGGTATTTTGTTGGACAAGAAAAGCTGAGACATCAAGAATATACAGCAGTGATCAGATATCGCCACATCTCTGATTTTAGGTACAGTAATACTGAGGAAATTTGTTAATTCTAGGGACCATTGTTCATCAATATTGTTAAAATTGTAGGAAATTGTGAACCCTGTATTACTTCTAAAATGTGCATACATGATCTTTGTCATGTTTTCCAACTCACTGCATGCAGAGCGACCTGTGTGCTTTGTTTAAAAAGCAAGCAGATCTGTCATTTTCCAGATAAGAGGAGCTGGTTCTAGGAGTTTCAGGTCAGAGATGTCAAACAGTTTTGTTGTCAACACCATTTCCACTGGTTGTGTATGTGTGAAACAATTCTTGTGTTGCATATGAATTACATGATCTCTGTTATAAAAATGTTTGGGTTCGAGCATGATTTTGGATTTTGCTGAGACTATATAAGATGGCATTTCATAATTTAAAAAAAAAACTGTGGAAAAAAAATGCCCTTATATCTTCAAAGTATTTCTTATTTCAGCTAATACTCTTGATGCAAAGTAACTTTGACCAACTGTCATGACTGGGGAGTGCAGGACCCAAACGCAGGAGGACAGAGGCAGAAACAGGTGAGGTTAAACAAAGTAGCTTTATTACTGGCTGGACTCAGGAGACACATGAGGCTGGGGATACAACACAAGAAACTGACAGGGAGTGACTGAACTAAACAGCATATATAGGGAGGGAGCTAATCAAGGAGACGAGACACACCTGGAGGGGATTAGTGCAGAACACAGGAGGAGGAACACAGGCACGAACTGGACACAAGGGGGCAGAATATGACACCAATAATGTTAAAAGCTCTAATAATTTTTGCAACGTGCATTTTCACATTTCATCAACTCTGTGGCACGTGCGTTCATTAAACCAAGCCAAACTGTTTTAAAACTCAGCCAAGTTTGTAATGGAGATTTAAAAATAGTAAATAAATAAGAAAAAGAAGAGGATACGATTCTTTTTTTTTCAGACAAGACGTAATCTTTGCTTCATAATCCCCCGTGCTCCTGGAAAGGTTTGAGACCTTGCTAAGCCTGTAATCTCTGCCTCCCACAACTTCACAAAAGTCAATATGAAACACCAATTACTGGTATAAATACAACACATTTCCTGTCTTGTAGATACTTAAACTAAAGAGAAAAAATAATAAGAAAAACGGTTGCAAGTGTGCGTGAGTGAGTTGAAAATCCTAGCAGCAAATGTCATTTATTCACACATTTAAGTTCTGAGCTCTTGCTGCTTGCATTACTGAAGATAATTTATATTTTTTATGGGGGAACATTATCAGATGTGGACTGCACATGAATCTCTAAAATCCTGATCAGAATCACATCCGACCGGCTCCTCGTGAACCTCTTACGATGTAATTTTCTCTTTTTTATTTGCTTGTATTTTCTGTTGTCTCCACAGACATCCTAACCCTGTCTGTTTGATTAAGTAACAGTAGCCTCAGAACCCGCCTGGGGGCCTTCATTAAACTCTCTCCATTATGCAATTTCTACATCACTTACTATAAGAGCTCTTTCAGCATTAGGGTGGCTGGTTGATCTCTCCCAGACTTGTGTGCAGAGGAGGAGGAAGAGGATGGCCCCAAAGGTAAAATCAATTCAATACTTTCAGGCAAGGAGAGCTAACAAGGTCTATCTAGTGTTGTGCTCTGCTTCTAAATAATGTCAAGGGACAAACGTGCAGGTTCCAGCAGTTGGCCTATCACATCTCTAATGGAGTAGTACTCAACCTCTGTCAGTATGCATGTGTGTACAGGGGGTGAGGAAAACTTAATCTTCTTCAAAACTCTGAGGGATAAAAAGCTCACTGTGGTTGAATAATGGTTTCATCATCAAAGACGAAGAAAATAGAAGCAAATGACCTTCATTCGTGACTTGGTGATGTGACTTAAATGTGAGTGAAACAATATTTAAAGTACATCACCTTCAGCTCCCAGAATCACAAAAATGGCTTCAAATCAATACATTTAAACATGATTAAACATTAAATAAGACAACTGAGGAAAGAGGTTTTCAGAATACATTTTGAACCATAACATTTTGTAACTGCAGATGCGTAAAGGCTCCATCTCCATTCACTCTAAGAAAAGATGTAAGAAAAAGACCCAAAGTTCTTAACAGAACCTAAATGAGGTGAGAAAGATCCAGTTGAGGTGAAACCTATATGTTGCAGTGAGACAATTCAATGAATAAAACTGTGCAATTTCCTCCATAAAAATATCAGGTCTTCTTTGAGTACTGCAGATATATTTCACCTCCTCTTGAAGAACATTTCTTCCAGTTGGTTTGGGAGTTGGGTTACACACACACACACACACACACACACACACACACACACACACACACACACACACACACACACACACACACACACACACAAAAGATCTAACACATTATCCATCAAAAATCTGAAACATTTTGACCAGACCCAAAATAAAGGATGTAAGAAGAATTGCTTCATTAAAGCACAAATTTCACAATTCATTTTGCCACTTTATTCAGCTGCTACTCACATAAAGTGAATGCATATTTTTATACATATTGACAAAAGTCCTGAGAACGTTTCAGATATTATTTCAATTATTCACCGATTCTTGCTGGTGATATTTCTATATCTAAACCCTAAAAATGAAGCAGTTTTGGTGGCAAAATGAGGTCTTACTTCATATTAGGTGATCAGTATAAATAATAAAAACTGTTCACATCAGTGCATACCCTTAAATATAAGTTGGGCTGTAATATTTCCAGGTTGTCTCCAAGCTGTATTTAAAAGGCTAACACTTGAGCAAATCTACAGATCAGTATAAGATGAAGTCAAATGGCAATGCTTGTGAAATGAATGCATTTGCAAGAAAACTTGACGTAAAGGATTCTTTTAAGAATAGAAATGAAATTTCAGGTGACAGCTTTCTCTTTTATTGCTCAGTTCAAGAATGGAGATTTTTTAAATCATTTTTATTGAAGCACATACCAATTCAATCAAAAGAGATAAAACATAAAAGTTCCTACAAGGTCAAATTCTACAAAGGAAACATCAACGGTTTGAAAGCAGTATATCACTATGGTGATTCTTTCAGGGTGTGAACCAACTGAACTCTTGTTGACTTTTTTAGCTAAGTTAAACAAAATTTAGTATTTATTACATGATTTTTCTGGTTATTAATAAAGTCATTATTCTTTGGGTTTGCCCATCTGGAATAATGATTTGATTCAAAATGTCAAAAATAAGGATTAGGGGGTAAAAATGATTCTACTAATCTTAACTACAATAAATCGATTCCTCAAGTGGACAAAAGCCTCTAAAGGGGGAAAAAAGCATGTTCTACCATTTGTTTTAATTTGTGCCTTTTTCTGGTTTTACTACTTGTTGACGTTTTTTCAAGCCATCATTCACCCAATGAAAACAGCTTCGCTGCTCCATTACCTAATTACTTTGCTTCACGACGTGGCAGCCTATCACACCATTCCCTGGTTACCTGTCATTCTACAGCCTTGTCATAAAGGATGGGCATTACCTCTTTAAGGCAAAACTCTTTTCCTGTCCCATCAATCTTTTACAGCCAGTGGAGAGAAAATAAAGACATTTTAATAGTTTCTTGGTTTTATACTCTGTCTGTTTTTATTTTGTGTGTTTTCCCAGTCAAATAAATCATCATTCAAAAACAGCAAATATGCTATTTGTTGGCAAAAAAAAAACAAGCCTATACACAAATTACATCAGTGCTCAGTGTGCTCAGTGAAAAGATGTAGACATGACCTATATTAATCTCATTTTAATTGTATACATGTGAATTATATCGAGATAAAAGAAGTGTCTATCTGCATATTATAATGGAGTTTCTATGTTGGGTTGGTAATATAAATTTTTGAGGTAAATTTGTCTAATTTAGTCCACATCTTTGTTCTCCATCAGTTCAGCAGTCTGCCTTATTTCTGCTTCAGAGGGACAATCTCACAAAGCAATTAGCTTTTTGCATTCTTCAAAATGTACTCATATAGGATCAAACTAATCTGCTCTATAGTAGAAATGTTCAACAAATCCTTACATCTCTCATCAAAACACTTTTAAGACATAGTGTGTTGTCATATCATTTATTACAAATAAAATGTAAGTTTTAAGCCATACGCTAAAAGTCTAAAACATGTGATAAACATAAGATTTAACCACATCGATACCATTATATTACCTAATTAGTACCAGTATTAAAGTGTTGTAGCACTGTGTGAATATGCGGTAAAAGAGTTAGTTTGAAGAGGAAAACAAATGAATGTTTTTGTCTCACATGGTTGTTCTGTGTTTTTCCCATTAGTTTATACTTTGATGCTGATTAACTTTCCATCATGTTTCAGAAGAAGCTATGTTATGCTGATTGCAGCTGTGAAATTAAACTTGATGCTGATTAGAAAGAGCACATTTCTGCTTGTCAGAGTGTAAACATGACTGAGGGTATAGACTTGGTATTTAATGTAGATGAATTTATGTGTTTGTTTATTTAAATGTTTGACATTGTGTGATCATGTCAAAATATTGCAATTGAAGTTTGATCAATGCAGTAATTCATTTGAATGAGTTTTAGATATATATATTTTTAAATGTGCTGCTGTAGAGAAACCTTTAGATCTCGTTTCATAGCTTTATCTATGGTCGTGTAACTGTGGCTGTAACGTGCTGAGTATCAGTTTAAACCTGGTGGCTCTTTCTGTGCTGTTAGCATAAATCTTTAAACATGACTCGTGGGTGGAAGCTTCATCTGCAGACTATAGAAGAGAAGAATAACTTTTCTGCTTCGCTGATTAGGCCCTAGCCTGCTAACCCCAGAGTCTTGTCAGCCTCTGAGTGCTCAATGTCTTGTTTATAAATAAGAATTTTCTCAGAAAATAATTTCATCCAAACTTTTGACAATGCCACTGACATCAAAGTCACTCCTTCTGACAAGCTTGTGGCATCTGGAAAAAAAAACAAAAACGAAAATGTTTTTATTGAGACGGAGTGGGAAAAGCGTGGCCATGCATCCTAAAAACTGTTCCGAGCCAGTTACCATGACCTCTGTAAAGTGTTCCTTTCTCAGACAAGATCATCTCTGCCATAACTAAGACTCCTAATTCTAAATCAGCTTTATTCTTTTATCTAATTATTGAAACTGTCTTAATTATGTAATTGTCATTTTCTACTTTACACATGGGGTTGGAAGTGTAGTGACAGATGATAATGTAATCTCATAATGCGTCTGCGGGACTGGGTGAGAACATTAGATATAAATTCAATAACGGGAGATTTGTGCCTGGACAATTGGATTTTGATTGGCATAATTGGCAATCACCATTCACCAGCATGGACCACAGTCCACTGTTTACGACAGGAGGCTTATTTGTTGTTGGTACACAGAACAGAGCCACAGATAAACATCTGAACTGTCCTTGATTACAAAGGATGTCTAGTCCAGAATGTGTTCATCATCATTACTGTTGTGACACAAAAGAAACTGAATACATCAGAAACTATTGTGTTGTTTTTTGACTTCTGCATGTGCATTCATTGATTTTCTTTGTTCATTACTGGCTAACTTTTCTTAAAATCTAATATTACAAAAAGAATACACACCTCTCGCCCAATTGTCTTTTTTTTTAACACAAATGGCAGAAACTCAATGCATTTAGGCATCATGATGTTTTAAAGAGGACTTGCTGAAATTCACACTGAACATCATGATGGAGATTAAAGGAAATTTAAGTGATAGTATCCATTGACAGGTACTTAAGTGGAGGAAAATGCCTTGATGATGTCAGAAGAGACTGGGCAGTCTAGTTCAAGATGATAGAAATTCAACAATAGTGCAAAATACTGCTTGTTACAATCAAGGTCTGCAGAACTCCACCTCTGAACACACAACAACTAAGCAGATGGACTCCTGCAGCAGAAGACCACCAGGTTCACCAGAACTGGACCATAGAAGAGTGGGATAATCCTTCCTGCTCTGATGAGTCTTGATATCAGAATCAGAATAGCTTTATTGGCCAGAAAGGCAGCGTCCTGCCAGTCAGGAATTTGACTAAGTTACAGAAAACCCGGGCTGCCCTTTAAGGGCGCCTACCTTGCAGATGACATGTGCATACAGACAGAAATATGGTTAATTAAGAGGTTAAGGAGGGGAAGAGAAAAACCGACAGTTCTCAGCTGTCCCCATTTGGAGGCAGCTGCTAACGATGGGAAAAAACCCCGCTCACAGTCACATGGGTAGAAAGAGAACATCCGGAAAAGTTGGGTGGGTTAACCCCTTGCTATCAAGCGAGAGTCCTCGTCATAGCGCGACATCATCGCTCCAGCCGGGGGGGAGAGAGGTGGGGTTGGAGTTCCAGGGCAGAGAGCAGTCAGGGGCCGAGACGACTTCACATTCCTTCACACAGCATGTTGTGGGAGTCCAAGGACGTCTAATCAGTTGTTTTGGTTTCTTCTGCAGGCAGCAATTCCAAGGCTGATTCAGCTGTAACATTCAGATGTTCAAAAACCCATCCTGTCTTACATTAACAGTTCAAGCTGCTGGTGTTGTTGTGATGTAGGGAAGATTTTCTTGTCCCAATTTGGGTCTCTTAAGCATCGTTTCCATTGTGGGGTCCAGTACGGATCGGAGCGGGTCTTCGTAGGCCGATACGGGGCCGCGATATCAGGAAAGCATTTCGATCGGCAGTTGAACTCTCTTGGCAGGCCAGGTTAAACGTAAATGCATCATACCAGTGCTGGCCTTAGCTCTTCTATGTTGGGCTTTTAATTTTTTCAGCTTGGCCTGATACAGTTACACTGTCCATTTGAATCCTTCGGCTGCCATCTGCTGTGAAACTTCTTTATAAACTCTTTCCTTTCTTACCGATCCATCTAGCTGGTCCTTAATGCAGCTAATCACCAAATATATGGAGCTCTGAAGCTGACCAAACCTTACTTGCTGGCATTTTGTCACATCCGTGTACAACTAACAACTAATAAGATAACTTCTTGATAAAATAACGGCACTCCAGGGTTTGTTTTGCTTGTCACAAGCAGTGACGTTTTTCTGTCCCCCAATCAAGGAACTGTGTTGCTTTGATGCCACAGCTCCGCCTCAACCGTACTGCTTCATCCTCATATAGACTGACAACTGAAAAGTTCATGGCCCATAAATGGTGCAGTCCGGATCGGTTGTATGGACCTGTTTTACAATGGGAACAGACAAAATAGTGACTCGTACTATTTACAGCACCGTATTTACGTTTACGTTTAGACAAAGTTTAAATGTTGCTATTAAATGACTGACAGATTAATGCAAATCCTATGAAAGAAGAAAGATCAGAAAAAAAGAGCATTAAGGTTTGCTTTGAGTTGAGCAGTTAAAATAAAGAAGGTAAAAAGTTAGTTGACTTCCTCAACCTTTTGGGTTTTGAAGCCATCAATTCATTTATCTTCCTTTTCTTGTTGATCAGCACTCATTAGTCTTCATCTACTGTTTTTTTCTCCACACACACACTAACAAAAGGAACCCAATTAGATGTCAGCCAAAGTCCCTTTTGCTTTTAACTGTCTGGGCTCAAGTAGACTGTTACTAATAAGAAAGCAGGTTGATGGAGAAAAAAAGAAGACATAATTGATAGGGAGAAGAACTGCGATGCCCAGTTCTGCTGCTGTCACAAAGACGGCTACTGTAGTTTTAAGTGAGATAAACCTGTTTTGTGAACTGAAAAATGGCTGATTTGTGTTTAAGTTATAGGTTCATACAACTCATAAACACTGCCCATTAAAAGTCTGATTTGATAGGGTTTTTGTCATCCACCTGCTTGTGGGGAAAAAATTTTTTTTTGAATGCATTTCCAGCCTGGTCTAAGAGAAAATAAAATAAGAGTACAGATAAATACATCTTTATATTGGACTGAAGGAAGCAGGCACAGAAGTGACAAAGGAAAAGTAAGATCTGAGCACTAATGGTCACGGCACAGAAGTTCTCAAAACTACAAGAATGACATCTCACTATAACACAGAAAAATCCCTTTTTTATTTCTATGTCAGAATGTGGATTGAGTGTTTTCCTTGTTACAAACTGATTTACTAAAAAGGAAAAAAAAAGTTAGCCAATCAGTTAAGTTTAATTTGTAATGAATTGTCTAAAATGACAAGAAGATTATTTTAATTTCCAGACTCCCTGCATCCTGTCATTGACTCTAAACAAATGGTTCTGAGTGGAGCTGTTCATGGTCCTGAATATTAACTATGGGGCTAACAAATAAGATGAGGGCAGGTTTTATTTACAGAGTTAATTACTTTGAGTGATTTTCATTAACCTTTGGATATGAAGCACTATTTCACTGGAATGTTGAATTATCAAAGTCAAATTACTTGTTTTGTATTCTGAATGCAAAAAACGCATATCTTTACAACATTTCAGACACTTCTATTTGTAGATTTTAGGGAAGAAATCACTGAAGAAATATTGGATTCATATAATTGTTATCACCGTCTTTGAGGAGACTCATATTTTTACACTGTAATTTGCAGAAATGAGGGTTTTTCTCTAAATAAATGTGATACATCATGCAAACAGTGATTTTATATATAGTATGCTGTTTGGTTTGGATCTGCAATAGGTACACAAAACTCAAGCATTTAGTCAGATGCATGTTTTTTGTTTAGAACAGAGGGGTGTCAAACTCTCGTTCTTGAGTGCCGTTATTGTGTGGAGCTGTGGGACAGTATTTGGATGAATTCTGAGTCTTTTTTCTGTCAATCGTGTGAACTCCGACGAGCATTTTATTTTGAAGGAGATGAACTCCTTAAATAGTTCCGGGGCGATCTGTTGCATGTCGCTGCTGGAACGCTAATCTCGTCAAATGGATATTTATTGAAAGAATCCTTCTTGACAGCTTGTGACAACCCTGCCAATTGATTCCATACATGTCCTTATTTAATCAACTCCACGGTGAGTCATTTGCTGTGTTTGTTTGACTAAAAATGTGGTGCTACATTGATGAGCTAATGGCTAGGGTAGCAAATTTTAAGCCCTGATATGTGGTTTTATTCATTAAACAGCAACATGTCTTTGTTATCTTTATGGCCAAACTTTTAAAATGCATGGTCTCCTCATTATAGTTATTCCAGATAACAAAGAAGAGGAATAGAGGTTTATGGAGCTGGGTGTTAATTTTGGCATCATTTAGAATTAATTGTTATATATTGAGAAATATATATTTTTAATTTAAAAAAGTGATTTAATTAATTATTAAACACTCAAAAGTATTTAAAATTGGTACAGTTAAGTACCGGTATTGATTCCTAGGTACCAGGAATTAGTTCAAATATGTACCCCACCCCCTGGGGGATTGGGGGTGAATCAACATAGTTGGGACATAGAAGGGGGTGCATGGCAAAAACAATGCTTGGTAACCACTGCTTTAGTAAATTAGGTTCACAGAGTGTGTGCATGTGTTTTTGACCAAATCTGTCTCCTATTGATTATGTATGATGCATCATGAGGGGAGAATCAGGCAGTGACACCTACAAACTGGACAACAGCCTAAGTCTTGTGTTTAAAATATTTTATACTGCTCAAAAATTTTAAAGGAACACATTAAAAACACATGAAATCTTATATAAAAAAAGAAGCATGTGATGCTATCCATTCTGATATGGCATGGGTAATGTGTTCAGTACAAAATAATGCCACATAATTTGATGAAAATGAACATCAACCAGAGGGCTTAATTTAAAATCCACAAGAAATGTTGATGGAAAATCGATGCAGCAGGCTATAGTCCAATTAGTTGAAATAGTCCTCAGTAGTTTTTATGGTCCTCACAGGCTTGTATGAATGTCTGACAATGGCAGCATGCATGCATGTACAGGGTTATCTCCTCACATATTCTGCAGGGAATCACTGATCTCCTGGACAGATAAAGGTGCAACCTAGAGGGGTTGGATGGACCTAAACATGATGTCCAAGAGATGTTGTATTGAATTCAGATCAGTCGAGTGTGGAGGCCAGTTAGCGGTATCAATTCATTCATCCTCAAGGAACTGACTGGATACTCTTCCCACAAAAGCATTATCCACTGCAGCAGTAAAGGGTCTAACAGTGTGTCTAAAGATTTCATTCCATACCTACTGGCAGTCAGGGTGCCATCATTTATCCTTTACAGTTCTGTGCATCACTCCATGGATCTGCCTCCCCAGATCAACACTGACCCACCACCAAATCAATCATGCTGAACAATGCAGCAGCATAACATGCTCCATGGCTTCTCCAGACCCTCAGGTCTATCACAAGAGCTCAAAGTGAACTGGCTCTCATGTGTGAAAAACACAGGGCACACATGCCAAACTTCCCAATTCTGGTATTCTTTGGCCAATGTCCAATGAGCTCCACAGTGCTGAGCAGTGAGCACAATAAAGATGAAAGGATTTTAGGCCATCAGGCCACAATCATGAAGTCTGATTTTACTAGTTTGGTTAGAGACATTCATGTCAGTTGTCTGCTGAAGATCAATTAGCAAAGCTCTGACAGTACTCAGCCTGTTTCGCCTTGCACAAAGAAGCAGATGGTGGTCCTGCAGATGGGTCAAGGACCTTCAAAGGTCCTGTCCAGCTTTCCTAGAGTAACAGTGTCCTCCATACTCTTGAGAATTACTGGTAGATAGAGCAAACCTTTTAGCAATGCTAGACTGCAGGTGCAACCTGTGTAGAGTAGAGACACTGACCATATGCAAATCTTCTGAAAAGTAGTCAAAAAAGCATGAGGAGTGTAGAATTGTCTTTGGCCTCCACCTGCAATAACATTCCCATTTTGGAGGTTGTCTCATTGTTCAGTTCAGCAAAAAGGTCGCCAGTCCATTGCAGGGCCACACAGAGATGAATGAGACAGACAATCAGCCACACACCCACTCACACCTAAGGACAATTTACCAGCCCAATTAGCCTGACAGTCATGTTTTTGGTCTGTGGGAGGAAGCTGGAGTACCCAGAGAGAACCCACACATGCATGGGGAGAACATGCAAACTCCACACAGAGAGGATGCAGAGCCGGGACGCAAACCCACGACCTCCTTGCTGTGAGGCAACAGTGCTAACCAACTGCGCCACCATGCAGCCGCTATTTAAATTCCTCAAAACAAATTTTTTAGATTCCCTCAACTTCTGTTCCCACTGTTAGATTACGCTGATATAGTTTATCAGAACTCCACGGCTTCCTGTCTCCACTCTGTTGATATTATTTTTAATAGTTTATGTCGTTTTGTTTTACGCTGTCCATTTCGTACTCATCACTGTTATATGTATGATGGTCTGTCCTGGCTCTCGGCTGAGGCTAGGAGGAAATTTCATTGGTTTCTGTTCTTATTCAAAAGTGTTCATCTTAATTTTCCTTCTTATCTAACTACTCTGTTATTACCATTCTCGTCTCACCATGATATTCGTAGAACTCAGTAAACTTCATTTATGGTTCCCCGTTGTAGAACTGAGTCAGGGAAGCTGGCCTTCTCTGTCAAAGCTCCATCTGATTGGAATAATTTACCTGTTCTTTTAAGATCCATCACTTCCTTTAGGCAGTTTAAAATCCAGGTTTATGATCATTTATTACCCATCTGTAGCTGTTTTTGATTGAATTATTGCATCATCGTTTAGCCGTATTATATTTAAATTCATTTTACCCCAAATTTTTCTGTGTTGTGTATTAGTTGTCTTACTACCATTTAGCTGCGCCATTTGTTATTGTATTCTTATGTGAATGTATGTTTGTATGTTCACATAATTCATTCTATTTGATTAGCCTTTTTCTTTGGTATTTTAATTTTGTTTTGTTCATTAATATTTTTAAGACATGACTGTCAGGCTAATTGGGCTGGTAAATTGTCCTTAGGTGTGAGTGGGTGTGTGGTTGTTTGTCTCGTTCGTCTCTGTGTGGCCCTGCGATGGACTGGCGACCCGTCCAGGGTGTCCCCCGCCTCTCGCCCCTTGACCACTGGAGTTAGGCGCCAGCTGCCCCGCGACCCTCTGTGGAGGAATAAGCGGCTACAGAAAATGGATGGATGGATGGATGTTAGTCTGTCACATTGTCATTTTTGTTTTGAATTCAAAATGTTGTTCTGTTATCTTGGTTTTATATTTGCATCTTTGTTGCTAGGAGGACCCACTTGTAAACGAGATGCTTCATCTCAAGTGGTTTTTTATCCTCCTTAAATATATGTAAATAAATAAAAATAAATAAATGTGTGCATCAAACTAAATTAGTATTAAGACAGTGTTAATACAGAAAGAAAGAAATACTGTCATGGTCTGTGTGTGTGTGTGTGTGTGTGTGTGTGTGTGTGTGTGTGTGTGTGTGTGTGTGTGTGTGTGTGTGTGTTTTCTGTTGAGAGTGAGACCTCCTCTCGTGGCTCAGATCTTTGGGCGTGATTCTGCAGAGCACCTGTTGGCAGTCTCCTGATCAGACTATGGGGATTTAAGGAGCTGCTGGATGGCCAGTCTTCGCCTGATGATCGACCTTAGTGGTATAGTCAAGTCTCCAGAGTCTGTTTTCTAGCTTCTAGTCATACAAACTTTTTCCTGTTGTATAAAGTACTCACCTTTTGTTCTTTTTTTCCTTACCATCCTTGGACCTCCTGCGCTGCCCAGGTTGTGAGCCTTCGCTGGTTTCTAAGCCATCTCCGGACTCCTTCAAACCCACTGCTACAACCTCGTTCCAACATCCCTTCAGCTCCACGTACATCCTCAGCAGTTCTCAAGCTCTCCCGCCGAACACCTGCCTGCCCGCTCTCATGCTCTGCTCCAATCACATCAGGATCTCAACATCTCCAGCTCTCACACACACTCCACCGGGATCTCCTGCCCTCTAAAGTTCTAAGAAAATCCCGTTACCGTAAGACCATCTTCGTCATTCCTCTCTCGTGATCACAGTTGTTCTCCACTTCATCTAACAGCTCCTTTGTCTTATAGATCCAAACGATTCTCCCCAGAACTCGGATCCCTCCTCCTTTAATCGTCAATATTCTTAAAATAAATCCTTTGTTAATTCTTTATCCTTGTTTATTGAGTTGATTCTGCATGTGGGTCAGGAAACTTGCCTCAAACATGACAAATACAGTGTGTAAATTGTTTGATCTGATGGTGGATCGACTCAGATCTCCGGCTTTTTAATCTCCACCAATAAACACTTTGCCCTTTAGATTTCTCCAGCTGTTAAATTTTAATAATCAAGATCTTCATGAATATTTCCCAAAACCCCAAAAAAACTGCATTCCTAAGTGCAGGCAATATTAAGGTGGCTCCTCAGTTTTCATTCTATAAAAACATAGTATTTGCTTGCTGCACATAATTCTTTTCAATTTTCAGATACGGACAGAAACACGATTTAGCAAGTTATGTATCTGTGGGATATAGGAGCAATAAATTGCATGTGTAAATATTTGCATGCTAAACAGACAAAATAAAAAACCTATTTTTCTATTGCATAGTAAATAGAAATAACTGATCTCTTGACAGAATCTATTTGTAAAACTCTGCTTTGACTGTGCTGCTTAGTCAGCTGCTGCTGAAAATAAATTTGCACAAAATCACAGCTGAGTGCAGAAAGCACTTAGGGCAGGAAATATTTTTGAAATAACTTGTTTCCGTTTAAACCATGGGACCTTGCCTTCAGAGGGAGATGTTCATAATGGTTAAATTCTAAATCTTACTTTCGAACACAACATCCTGTAACCTCAAATGACATTCGGACTTCTCTAAATTCAGTAACATTAGAAGTGTTTAAATGATGAACCCTGGTCATCAGTTATTATATGCATTTAAATATCTAATTTGCAAATGAATACTTACAAGACATAATTAGCAATTACCTCATTTTTCTAAGTTTAAAAATTTTCAGAATTAAAAGAAATCTTTTCCTTGTCTTTTCTGTGAAGCTTTGATTTTGTAACATGCTAATTGATTTTTTCTTTCCAAATGTGTCTCTAATAACACTAAGTAATGTGTGTGTGTGTGCCAAAGTCGGACGCTGCCATGGACTAGGTCACTGCAGAAGGGATCTAAAGCAGGATTTTATTACCAAATCATTAACTTTTTATCAGACACTATCCGGTCACCTCAATGGCTATTCTCGCTCTGAACATGGGGGCACTTGGCTGCAGGTCAATTTTTACCCGAGTCTCTGTTCAACTCATCTACATGTGCAAGCTACAAAGAGAGATGCAATCTAAAGAGGAAATGAAAGTCATCCTCACCTTTTACTAGCATTTCAAATAACGAGAGTGAGACCTCATCATTCATAATGACACTGATCATCTATAACGGTTTCAGATAGGATAAAAAAAAGCCAAGTTCGTGTAGAAATAACCTATTTTCCAATTCTGATTTCTGTGGATCTACTGGCTTTAACCTTGAGAAGAAACAGATAATAGGTTTGTCATTGGGGGAGCTTCCACCTTCCTACATAAAGAACCTTTAAAGGAGATATATCTCTGGCCTCATGCTGATGAAGTCTGCAGCGTCGAGGGATTATATCTCAATTCATTCTCATTTACCTTCCTGCAGGTCTCTAATTTGAATAACCCTGACAAGATCATTAAAGCAAAACTTATCAACTCTGCCTGTAGATGAGATGTGTCCTTAGGTGCAGAGAATTGGTCACCTCTTGGCTTCTTTCTCACAAATCGTGAGGCATGAATACCCTGACTGGAGAGAAATGTAGTCTGTTGCATTTATAACGAATCAAAGACCAACACTCTGCACAAAAGGTTAGAGCTACGTCTAATACTGTACATGATGGCCTGTGTCATGTACATTTTAAACCTTTGATTAAGATTTAGTCTCAGATCCATCTGAACAGTGTCAAACTTCTTAAGGAGGCACCAGCAATTTAGTTTATTTAATTTAAACAATATAGCTTTAAAACCAGTAGTTTCTTATTTGTAGGATATTAAAAAACAGAGGAACATAAGGATGGTTGCTGGCTGTAGTCTGCAGAATTTCATGCAACAAATCTGAATCTGAGCCCATTGTGAGTTTTATTTTCAAAAGCTTTAACATTTCTTTACATTTGCTGTCAATCATGTTTAGTTAAGTGCAGGAATTAAATAAATGCACTTTTTCAGATACCTATACTTAGGAAGTCTCCTATGTGGTGCTTTTAAACACATGGCACAAATCAATGGACCAGGAGTGTCTGGATGCGTGAAGTAAATATTTTCTTTTATCCACAAAGTTTTGTCTGATTTTTAATCGTTTTCCTATGTAACCAGTGAGCTGATTAATCAGTTAGATTTGATTCGTTCTGGTCGTGGAGTTTCTGTTTTCTGCTGTTTTTCTCCTCCTGGTTCTGGTTGCGCTGCTCTTTATGTGGGGGTGTGATGTGTGGTGGGTGATTTTGGGTGACAACTTAAATGCCTCCTTTTCTTGTTAACTTTCTTCACCACTGATAAACCCACTTTACCTCACTCACCCATTCCTTTCTATTTGTCTGTTTGTATACCCCTTTCACCAAAGAGTATTTGCCTGATGGTTTTTTTTTTTTTTTTGTATTTCTAAAAAACCTTGGTAATTTTTCCTTTACTTATGCAATGTAGAGCATAGTTGATCCATTTGAATTAAAACCTGAAACCTTCTTCAAAGCTGAAGTTGTAATCATGTCTATCTTTGTTTAATTTGTGATTCTACACAATAAAATGCCTTGAAATGTGATTTTAATAGCAACTAACTGAGAAAACCATTCCAACTCGACCCTATTACAGTGATCATACATCACACTGACAGTGAATTTGTGATTAAAGAGGAGTGGTAAAATGATTAATCTTCTTTTAATTACTCAATCATCTTTCTCTGAAGAGTTGTTTGAGATCAGAATGTTCTAACCTTGACTACAGGTCACAGATCTTTGTATATTCCAAACATAAAGATAAAACTGGAGATCTCAAAGCCAATAAAACGAGTTTATTTCATTATTTTACGGACTTCATATTTGAGCTGCAGTGAGAAACAGCAGCAGCTAACTGCAGATGGGAGTCAAAGTACTTGACTAGTAGTTGTTATGTAGCAGTATACTTATACACACACATTGTCTGAATCCTTACGGTAATGACATTTGGTTTTGTAAAGGACCAGTTACTAATCTGTTAGTAACACCTGATCAATTCCCAAAGTGTTAACATGTTGTTTAGCTGCTATTTAGAAAAAAAAACAGTAGAGCTGATTAAAGTTTCTACATCAAGCTCTACTTCAGAACAACATGCAGAAACGGTTTGGTTCTCATCAGATGAGGAAAAGTTCAGCCTGCAGAAGCAGTGACTGCTGTTATAATTCAGCGCTCTTTGAAACTCTACAGCAGGTCATTTGTGTATTTATTAGTTTATTTAAAAGTCATTTTCCCACACTAGGAATCAGCAAACTGAGAAGCTTGGTGTGATGGTTTTATAGTTTATTTAGTTTTTCCACATCAAGAAGTGTTATTCAGTCTGTTTTACTTTATGTCTGCATCCAGTCCAGCAGGTTCACTGAAGCAGACAGTCCTTTATAGAATATGTTCTAGTCTATGTCCAGTCTGCTCAGTTTCCCCCCTGAATAGCTGACCGCTCCCTGCTTTTATCCACGCCGAGCTGATTGCATAATTTCCTGCAGCTGTGCGAGCCCGGCGTGTTTCTCCGGAGACAGGGGGCGGAGCCAGGAGCTGTCAAAGTCAGCTGGAGCTGACGGGAGGAAGAATCGGGACCTGAAGATAGGAGATCGTAACAGTCTATCAAATCAACGCTTCTCATTCTACTAACATCCAGAAGTCTGCATCACCAAACACTGAGAGTCTAATTGTTTGACTGCAGTAATTAAGATAAAACCTTAAAAGCGTAACCCCAGGCTACACTGGTGTGTTCCAACAGAATGAAGAGCACATCATGCAGGTGGGAGTACTTCATACACTGTAAAAAGAAATGGTTGAAGCAACTTAATTGAATTGCTTCAGTTGGTAACAAGCAATTGAATTAAGTTTATCCAACTTAAATTACTAGGTACAAATGTATTAATTTAAGTTGGATAAACTTAATTCAATTGCTTGTTACCAATTGAAGCAATTCAGTTAAGTTGGTTCAACTATTCTCTTTTTTCAGTGTAGTTAAAAAGTAAATATGCTCTGATATGTGTATGAACATGTGAAACCTAATGTTAAAATCTTTTAAATCAACACTGTTATTTTGGTTGTATCAAACTTTCAGTTGAAAATGTGTGTTCTGATGAAAGATCAAAGTTTTGATTTCTTTATTTTTATCTGTTTTTATATTATTATTTATAACCAGCTCATTAGGTCAAATTATTTTTTAAAGATACTTTAATTTAGGCTTAAAAGTTTTATTTTCACCAGGTATGATACAAGGCAAAGGCTCTAAATATGAGGCTCTCTTTAAAAATAAATATTGAATACAGCTTACACAGTACACAGAATACAGTTCTCATCTCAACCAAACAGTTATGTTCCTTAAAATAAAAACTGTTACAATTTAAGACGTGACACTGAATCACATCCTACGTTTGTCTTCAACTGATTTATCTTGAATCAGTTTTCTGGAATCTGATTTTGTCTCTGGATTGAAGGTTCCTGAGAGTTTATATTCACAAACACAATGTGATGCCATATCAGCAAAACAAGGAAAAGAAAAGAAATTATTCAAAGATTGTGTGACAGATGGAGAAAGAGACTCACAGTGTCTCATTTTCTCCAGTCTTCGCATTTGAATGGATCTATGCGGGTCATTGGTCTTGTTTCCTCCTGGCTCGCCTGTCGAGTTAGATATATGTAAACTGGCCTTGCCTGCGGCAGCCTTTAAAGTATATCAGTTTGTTGGAGAGCGAGATCAGGCTGGGTGCAGGCCCAGCTGAGTGAACAGTAGTGGATGGGGGTAGGGGGTGGGGGACGCAGGGGAGTGTGTATTATGTCCCCCAGATTGAACACAGAGCCTCGGGTTCAAATTCCAGGGTCATGCATGCCTTTTGACTCATGTGGACCTTTTCCAGTTGCTGCTCTCTTGTAGGCGAGGACATGAGGGGTCTGCATTTGTTTGCAAATTTCAAATCAAAACTTTGACAATTTTCGCCTCGATTATTCAGAGCTCGTTCTCACTGATGGCGCATCTTTTACCCTGTTGCATCACACTGTTTGTTTTTAATAGGCAGGGTGAATGCTGTACATGATTTTATCTTTTCTGAATAAAGTTTGAGTTGCCTAACCTTAATTAGTTTCTCTTATTAAAATAAAATCAGCAACCAAGCAGCAATCGAGTGAGACTGTATAAACAATTTTCTCCCTTGGGGCTTGGAAAAGATCTGATCCATGTTTCTGAAGGCGAAGCTAAAACAACTGTCTCTCTGTTGGCCCACTACCACCAGTTAGAACATTTGTTGGTTGTCGATAAGCCAGCATTTTCTCACTGAATCAAATATTGGAGCTGTCAGTGTAGCACGGCACCAACTCCATAGGAGGTCTTGCTTGTGTCTCCGAGATAGTATTCAAAATGACTCACAAATGATGAACAACACTCAGCGTTTAACACAGAATAGACATTCCCAGAGTCGTATTTACTGAAACCATTAATCTGCTGCAAGATAGGAGTTTTAACAAGCAGCCTGGGTGGAATACATGAAAATAACTGACATAAGACAATACTGTTTACAAATTCACAATGCTGCGTCCATGCAATTTTAATTCAAAATCAAATATAAAGTGAACACCAAAAAGCATTTTGACAATATCGGTGCAACCATGTGTTTTGTGCACTGCAGCAGACCAATGCACCCATGGTGTAAAAAGTAAAAAGGTCCATCTGAAGACTTCTAATCAAAATACATGGATATTTCTGCATGCACATACACACTACAGTCCAGTGGATCACTGTACAGGTGCAGATGCATAGCAGAAATGTTCTTATCCAATATTTGACAGGGGATTTTTGATTATAGCATGATGACAAGGAGCTCAGGGATCATGTGACAGATAATTAAACTTGTACATTTGCCAGGTAAGTTAGCTAATGAATTCTATTTATTATTCAAGTAGAAGTTGTCATAGCGTTTTTATGGCTTTGGGTATATTTAGTGTTGCCTGCAAAATGCACAATGAGTTGAAGTGATAAATGCAATCATTACACTTCCTAAATCTTTTCATTAGAAGGTCATACTTGTATCAATTCATAATTCCTAGGTCAATTTCTTTTACAGTAAATGGCACCAATTCACAGCTGAAGTCTAAAGAAAAAGTATCAAATCTACTTCATATCAGGGCCAGATTCAAATAAATGTTACTTTTTACTTCAACACCCAGTCAAAGACAGGGGAGTCAGGCCTATTATCATGTCTATGGAAAGAAAAGCGCAGAAAACAAAAGTAGCAGTAACTGTAAATACAAACATGAAGCATATAGGGACAGCAGAGTGAGGAAAATGGGGTCAGTTTGTTCTTCTGCAGTCTAAATACCAACAAAACTAAAGGGATGGCAGTGAAAAGACTCAAGCTACTAAGAAAATAGAAAGTTTTTAATCTTAGTATTGCTTGCCTCACGGATGAAAAGAAAAATCTGACTCTACAAAAGAGGAGTCTGAAAACAGATGCATTTTTAATTCTCACAAAAAGTTATTCATTTTAACATAATGTTTTATATATAATTGAATCCATTTACACTTCTGATTATGCTTTAAATCTGGCTTGGCTTTCATTTGCCTTTTAATGTGTTGGTACAGAGAAAGAAGAAAACAGAGAAAAGAGACATGTTTAACAGCAAGACAGAGCAAGAAAAACAAGGTGCAAAGATGAACAGAGCGATGATAATATTTGTAAGACGGCTTCTGATTCACCCACATCAATTCCACCAAGATTTAATTGATTAGCAAAGCAGAATATTAAAATAAGGTATGAAATGAAGGAGGCTATAGTTCATTTGACTTTTTTGTTTGTGTGTTGGAGAGATGAATAGAATGATGGAGGAGGTGCGGATGAAAACAGAGAAAGAGAGAGAGTTGAATGATCTGACAGGACAAAAAGAGAAAGTGAAGTCAGGAGAGACCACATCTATGAGGTGTAACTGAGAAAGCATCTGCTCTGTAAAAATATATTTATACTACATTTTATGCACATTCATACTATTATTTGCACCTAAAAATGTTTATTATGATATCTTTGAATATATTTCATTCATGTTTTAGTTTTAGCACCAGCAGAAAACGATGTAACCGTGCAGTCATTTTAGATTTAATACATTTCACAGGAGGTTTAAAGTGAAAATATGCAGTTTTGCTTGTTTTGGGCGCCCTCTGGTGTCCATTTTAAATCACTGCATTAAAAAGTTACCAGATCGTTTCAGCTTCTAAACGCCAATATCTACCTGTTGAAATGTCTCCTCAGCCTTCATAGTTTTCTACAGGAGCGGTTATTTACTCCTTCAATGAAATCAGCTGTGTTCAAGCAGGGAGCGATCGAAAAAAATCAGGAATCATGAGCCAAAAACACTCCAGCATTAGCATAACAGCTAACCACATTGGGTTAGCCTAACCCTCGTGAGACACGTGACTTCCTGGGTACCGTGACGGCGACTGAGATTTTGGGCTTGTTCGAGATGAACTGCGCCTCGCCTGGAGAACAGACGAGAGCAGGCGGACGCAGCAGGAGGAGCGGCTAAAAGTCTGCTTTTAAGTCGGACAGATTTTCCTAAATGTAGCTCGTAGGTGATGATATGTCTGAAGATATCGCGTTAATGTCCGTAATAGCAGATGACTTTCCTTTTTTTCCAAAATCTTTATTTGAAGTTCAAAGTATTTCAAAACAAATTCAAGAGTGAACAATATAAAGTATCAACACTAAAGTAAACTAAATAATAGACATATATCTAGAGAGATCAGATCAGTCAAAGAAAATAAACAAGATGGTGCTCTGTACTAAATGATCTGATTATAAAAATCAGACAGTAGTTTTATTAGAACTTTATAGAAAATGGAAACAGTTCCTACTGAAAACTCTTTGAAACAAATCACATTTCTCATTGTGGCCTTTATAGTTGACATCATCAACGTGGCATGAATTTACAATATATATTTAAACAAATAACATTTCGCATTTTGCAACAGGATGTTTGGATCAAAACGTGAACCAATCAGATCTGAGATCAGGTGAGAGTCAGGCGGTTCCCGTCATGCCCTCGGTTTTGCAGCCGGTGGAGAGCAACTGCAGCGCCTTGCTCCAAAATCTGCGTCTGCCTTGATCTCTCGAGGTTATCGTTGCCTACGTAGGCATGACATCAGAGCAAGTCGGCGTCAAGTCGGACAGAAATCTAACCGGCATGCAATGGGCGCCGATCACCGGTGATCGAATCTGCGCAGAACTGGCTCATCTCGAACGTACGTTTTGCAATCATGGTAATCCGGATCTAATCACCAGATGGGGCTAAGTGACTTTTCATTAACCCTGTAAAGGGTCACATTAGCACATACTGGCTCAAGGAAAAGATTTAAAAATATGAAAAAGTTGCATATTATCACTTTAAGATAAACAGAATTCAAATAAATTGCAACATGTTCCACAGGTGTTCTTTTCATCAGTACAGTAAAAGTCTTCAGGTTATGGACTCTGTCCTAAAGTACTTTGCAGGCTAGACCTGTTATTAAGTTGTATATCGCTAGAAAAAGAGACGTTTTCTGAAGAAAGAAGTCTAAAGGCAGAGAGTGACAGCATTTGGCAGCTTGTTTCACATTGAGGAAACAAAAACCTGTCACACCTGAGAGTCTGTGGTACCAAGCAACAGGAATCCCAATGCACAAATAGTATATTCAGGAAAAATCATAAACCAGTATGACTGCATTCAAAAGGTTGGTTTTAGACCCTACAATCACTCTAAGCAAACATTATTGACCTGAATTTGAAGATGTTAGTCTTTGTAAGCCAATGATGGTCTTTAAGAAGTAGAGTGACAAACATGCAATCAGACACATAACAGGGTTCTGGACTGTGTGACTGCACAGGGCTTAAGGCCAATTCATACTCCACCAGAAGCAAGAACTTTGTTCTTGCCTGGGGGGGCTCAGAGAACAAGTAAAAAGTTTGTTTTGTCATACTCCCCGAGAACTCAGCTGCCAAACTCCTTCAGCAATGTATTAGGTCTGCGGTGGTGGGGGGAGTGCAGATTAAAATGATCCATCCTGTAACGCTGGTCCCTGTCTGGCCGCGGACCAACGCGGGCCGCTTGGGGCTCGCACCGTTTGATCTAGACCCATACGCCTCCTCACCCTGAGCACAGGTCCGTCCGCTCACAGCAGAAGCAGCAGCAGGCATTTTCGCACCAGAGAAAAAGTTACGTCAACATACATCAACTGCACTAACTACGCATATTCTCCCTTTCTGACCAATCACAGCAGTTGTTCTCGGACGCCCTGCAGAAAAAAGTTCTGCTCAGCTGATGTGTACGAGAACAAGCATCAAGCGCTGCCGAACTGGGGCTACGAGAACAAAATAACGTCATTTTTGTTCTCGGAGACCCCCAGCGAGAACAGTCTTTGCTTCATGTGGAGTATGAATTGGCCTTTTGGAAGAAAGAGGAAAAGAAAAGTTGTGAAAAGAATCAACGTTCCTTCCTTGTTAGTGAACTTTCCAGCTAAACTCAGTGTTCTTCACATGAGTAGGTCTTTACATGGGGAGGGTTGAGCACAAGGTCAGATTCTGAAGCAGATTATACAGCAAATAGGCCTGTCAGTATAGCTTCTGCAACACATTTTTGAATAGATACCCTCGAGTTGAAGGCAGCAGCCAACAACAAAAACAGATTTGGTTTTCAAGATGTGAACTCAGGCACTCCTAACCTGATTCTATCAGAAATCACAATTAGATGTAAATCAAAGCACTTGACCGCAGATTAAAATGTATACATCTGAACTGTTATAAAATGAATACTACTTGATGAAGAGTTCCAGTTCCAGACGCCCTGTGAGCTACAGCACCGACACACCAGTTACTTAAAGGTCGTAAACTGTTTGTAGCCTTTGCACTTTCAACATAGCTTAGCGAAGTTCTCCACTGTTGTGCATTCACTTGGTGTGTGTGTCTCTGTGTGTAGCATGTACTGTGCATGTCTGTATGTCAGTGACTGTATCATTGAACCTTTGACCCCTCCAGCTTAAGAGGTTGCTCTCTCTCAGCCTGACTGCTCCACTCCTCTAATTAGAGTTGCCAGTCCTGACAGAAAACCTGTCACAATCCACCTGCTCATAAATGGCTCTTGCCTGTTTGTCAACCCTATTTCAGAAAAGTGTGAAAAACTGGATAGGTGACACATTCTCACCATTTCAGCTCATCTAATCTCTTTCCTCTGTCTCCCTTCATGCGGCTGGGAGGAAGAGTAGAAATTAGGGTGAACTTTGCTGCTCTTGGAGTTAGAGAGACAGAAACGCTGCCTTGAAATGAAATCTGGGATTGAAAGATGCTTAATTTGTCCTGTTTACAAAAGCATAGTTGCAAGCCTTAGTCGGTGCTTGGGATTCATATGTCACTTGTCTTGGTGCGCTCCTCTCAGGCTGACAAATAACTTTGTAAATTGCCTATATAAACTACAGCATCTTTCAACACCCCTGCAGGTACAGGGGGAAAAAGCAATTTCTTTATTCTTTTCATCTTGCATTATAAGAGGAAGTTGCCCCAGGTAATAAGATGTTCTCAAGAAAGAAATATGGCCATGCTGGGAGAGTGAACGGCATCATTCTGTACCTTTTCTAACACCGCAGAATGTTGGATACCATTAGCGAGATTTAAATCTGCTGTGATGTCACTAGGACTGCATGAACCCTGGATGAAACAAAATGGTTTTATAACAGACTTTTTGCAAAAATGAATGTTCTTATAATAATTTTAATCATTCCAAGGACTTAAACAGGGAAGTTTTCAAATTTGGGCCAAACTTTTTGATTTAGGACAACTAATTCTTCTTTTTGTGATCAAACAATGGATTCTGGACCGCCTACGCTGTTATTCTCTAACTTTATAAATGTCTCATTGCAAGCCAGCTGGACATGAAAACTATGAGAAATTGTATCAAGGTCAAGATAAAAGATGATGCTGTGAAGTGCTTCAATAAAGATATCAAACAGACCCACATAGTCCACATAATAATAGAATACAAAAACTAAAGTTTTACTTTGTATTTGTTTTTTCTTCTAAATTTGTTTCTTGTGCAGAAAGCAGAGATCTACATTACAGAGAAAACTCTCTCCAGCTCGGTTTCTTTTTGCAAGATGCAGCCTGGATGACCTTTCTTCAAATTCCCGCCTGAACACTATAAACATACGGCTTTACTGATGTAAAGAAGAGGTTTTCACAGTTTGCTCAGGAACAGCAAGTCTCTCGTGTAATTATGTGCTTTCACCAAGGGAGAACAATATCCAGCAGTAATCAAAGTACTCCGAAAACTCGCATTTGTGTACACAAAAGAGCCTGAAAGTGTTTTGCGCATTCAGAGGGAATTAAAAACCTGCCAAGGCTTCTGGCTCAGCTGTTAATTCTCTGGTTGACACTGCAGCATATCATTTAGCAGATACAGTGACATTCATTTTCAGAGGTCATCATTTCACAATTTTACAGTGTAGCAGTTTTGGTTAAACTCCTCAAGCCTCATTTATAAACGTTGATGTGTCTCTAGTCCAGTTGAGGCATAATTTCCATGAAAGACATTTTGCTACAACTAGAATGAATTAAACATGTAATCTATCATATAAAAAGAAAATGTGAGGCATTTTAAAATTAACAGATATCAACTCAGAAAACCAGTTTAGCTTCTTTTTTTTTTGCCCCACATTCTAACAGTTAAGCATCCTGATGGATCTTTTTTATGTGAAACTGCTTCAGTGAGTCATTTGTTTGAGCATGTATAAATGACACAAATTTGTTAAAAAGTAAAAAGATAAGTAAAATAGATGCATGCATAGGTAGGGGTGCCAGTTCAGGCTGGTTCCAGTGCAAGTTTTACGTCTCACTCCCCCCATGTGAGTAAAAGCCACGTTGTCCTTGTTAAATAATGAAAATACATCTCAGATCAAGTTTTCCAGTTGTTGATTCATATTGTTCTTACTTTGCTGCTGTATGTTTAAATAATGATGTTTCCAAACATGGCAGCACCCGTAAACATAATCTTAAGAATTCACTTTTCAAAAATACAAAGCAAATACACAATATGCACCTTATTACAGTTTAAAGGTTGTGAAAACTTTACTGTAATACACAAATGTGTACTGAATATTACATATTTTAAAACACAAATTATAAATCTCATGCAGTACTACAAGAATAGATAAATAACTTAGAAAATTTTAAATGATCACTGTTATTTGATGGTCAAAATGTTCTATAAAGTTCAAGTTTTCTTCATTTGTGGATGAAAGGAGGGATGCTGCCATACATACAGAAATAAAAAAAAATTACAAAAGGTTTAGAAAATTGTACAAGGACAGTATAAGTGGTACATAAAGTAAAAACAAGAAAACAAATGTGGTTCATAATCATAAACCTTTAGAAATATCCACATGGTAGAAACATTATGATAATCATTTTTGTCGTTGTCATCATGATACATAAATCAGTCACACGGTTACCTACCTCTTAACCTTTCAACACTGAGCTTGCTTGTGTGAGGGATATAGAGTTCAGTAGAGCATATGTTGAAGCCAGTGCACGTGATGTGTCACAGAATACCACCGGCCTGCCCGATGATGGACTACTCAACAGGTCTGATAGAAGGGATGGGACTGGGGCACCCATGATCTTACCTACCACTCTCACAAGATTGTGGACCTGATTTGGATTTGACTGTCAGTGTTACCAAAGCAGCTGGTTATATTTGTTAAGCCAATTGATGATGAGCTATCATTAAAACATAAATGGTTTATAAAACTTAGGGTGTCACGGTTTGGGGTTAGAGAACCCAGAATTTAAGAAGAAAGGAAGACAGGAACTGAACTCAAAATTACTTTAAAAAATAAGTAAAGCTGACATGGCACCAAAACAGTAAAGTCAAAACTAAGGTAACATTGGGACCTCTAGGAGAAAAACACAGGGATACAACTAGGGTGGCAACAGTAAAAACCGAAGGATCTGACAATGACTGAAATACACTAAGAGTTTAAAATATACTGGGTAAGTGAGTAGTTGAAATGGGAACAGGTGAGTATAACCAACAGAATAAGGAACAGCTGGTAAGGGAGACCAGAGGACCGCTGAGGAGGGAGTGGTTAAGGTGACAAAAGGGAAAAATTTAGGCAAAGCAGAGCATATATATATATATATATATACATATACATATACATATATATACATATATATATATATATATATATATATATATATATATATATATATATATATATATATATATATATATATATATATATAATAAAATGCTTGTCCTCATGTCGCATGAGTATGCAGTCAGTTCCTGGAGGATGAAGGAATTGATACCATCGACTGGCCTCCACACTTGACTGACCTAAATCCAATAGAACATCCCTGGGACATCATGTTTAGTTCCATTCGATGCTGTCTAGGAGCTCAGTGATGCCCTGGTTAGGACATGGGTGGAGACCCCCCAGGACACATTCTGTCATTTCGAGCATTGCCCCGACAATGTCAGGAGTACAAGCATATAGAGGTCATTCAAACTGAGAACCATTTAGAGTTGCTGCGATGACATTTGTATTTTTTTTTTCTTCAGTTTTTGACAACGTCTCAAACTGTTCACAAGTTGACTTACTGTCTGCCAAGCCATGGCTTCACACTCTTCTTGAAGAGGCCATTGAGGTTCTAGGGTTCAGAGTTACAAACTTCTGCAGAAAGACTCAGCTGAATGACTATTAGAAATATTTTCTAGAATTTATGAAAGGAAATCTAGAATTTTCATTTCAGGTAATCTAGTCCAGTTTAGTTTCCATTGACTTGACCAGCTGGTTTAACTGGGAGATGATGTGACCTTTATAGTAGAACATTTTATTTGCCTAATTTTATTCTCTGCATCATTGATTTCCTTAATGATGCCATGTGTATTTATGAATTATGAAATAATTTTCTTATTTTTTGTAGTAATCTTCCTTTCCATAATTTAGAATTTTGTGATAATGTTTTGAGTTTTGCCAAATTACATTTTTCTTGTATTACCTTTGTTTCATTTTCTTGTTCATTTTTCACTTCACTGCTCTCATGCACACCTGCTCAGAATAACTCATTAGCACACCTGGTCTTTGCTAGTCTGTACGTGATCTCAGGCTCTTGTTAACATGGTTTCTTCTTGTATTTTTGATGAATAAATGCTGAACTTTTAAAGAACATGGTCCAGATTACTTGTTTGAGTGTATCTGATTATATACTACGTTTTAAAATGATACGTTGGTTATAATTTACACATTCAAAAAAATATAACCACATTCACAGTATAGAACAAATTAAAAAGCTGAAGCTATTTTACATTCATCACAAATAAATTTTACAGGTCAGGTCAAATTGGAACTACGTATGCAGCTTATTTTGACACATGAGCTTCTCCGAAACTACAAACAATTGTGCAATTTCTTCTCCTTTTTAAAATGATTAGCTTTTAGGTGACCTTTTGGTAATGTACTCGAATGATTTTAAACTGAATGCTGACAGGAAAAATCAAATGTTGTCAAACAAAATTGTGAAGTTACTGCCCTAAATAAAGCTGCCACTAGCTTTGGCCAGAATGCTCTTTTTATATTTTGATATGTTCCTATTTAAATAATTCCCACCCACAGTATTAAAATATTATACAAGTGGCAATATGATGGCAAAAACATTGAAGTTTAGGTGCTTTCCTCTTTATTTTTCTCTTAACACCACACCAAGTGGCCAGAGGGGTCTTAGTTCCATGATTTTATCATGAATTTGAATATAAAAGTAAGAGGGAAATTCAATGAGTTGCAACAATATGTTTTTGTTTTTTTTCCAATTAAACTTTTATGAAATAATGACCTGAAGTAGGCCTATTTAAAATGCAATAACTCAGACACCAGAACTGGTTATCCAAGTAACCCAAAAATACAAACATCTTATTTAAATGAAAACACTGAAAATGGCTTTCAGTTTTGGTGTGCCATAACGAGATTATCAGGGCCACCCCTTTGAAAATGCTGGAGCTCCCCATGGAGAGTTCTCACCATTTCTTTCTTGCAACAGAAAACAAAATAACTTGATTAAGGCACACTTTGTAAATTTTTCATTTTTCATATTTTTAAAAAAATTTTCTTGCGCCAGTATGTGCTAATATGACCCTTTACAGGGTTAATGAAAAGTCACTCAGCCCCATTTGCTGCTTCTATCCATAAGACTGCAGTTGCAAATTCAGAGTCCCCAGTCCAGTGCCCTGAAGTCTCACAAGGTCACGTATCTCACGAGAAGCAGTAACGCTTTACGGCAATCTGTTTTTACACCTTGGAATCTACTCAGAACAGAAGAGCTGAAGACAGACATCATATACAGTAAATGAGCTAAGAGATCGATTGTACACAGCAAAAAGTGGAGTGTTGATTTAACTCCTACAGAGTTGATTTTAACACTTTTTCTGGGTTTATATAGCTCCACACTCTTCAGAGTTAAATTAACACTTTTGAAATAGTTAAATAATTAACACTGTGACAGAGTTTCTTTTTTTACTCCAAAAACAGAGTTAAAGTAACACAGCAGGATTAAACGGGTAACTCTGCTCTGAGTTACTTTGGTAACACAAAAAACTACTCAGTGTTAAATTAAACTCCCTTAAGAAGTGTTAACGATCTAATCTAAAAAAGTTACCTAATTATAATAATTTATTACAATATGCAAATTAGTTTAAAATGTTTATTTTGTATGTTTTAACATGGTAAATGACAGTAAAATATACAAACTTTTATTAGTAACACAATGCAAGCTTTAAATATGAAATGGGTTGATAAATCTGAGGTCAAACATTTTTAAAACACACATTTCTTCACTAATCACTCTGTGTGCATAAAACCCATCAACAAAAATCTGTAAAAAGCTTCTGTCAACATAAATATGATATTCTGCTGTTTGACCAAACACTGGCATTTCTTCTTAAATCACACAGCAGACGAGTCATTTTATGTACTTTACACCACAAATTTTACAAAAGCGGTCAAATTATGCAGTTCAACAAACCAGGCTTTCAGCAGCAAGTCAACAGTTTCCAACTACAGATAGTTATATTTTTTACTGCATCAATTTAGGTGTTTGATAAATGCTGGAGAAAATTGTTCTCACCATGTTTAGTCATTGTGTAGAACACAATGTGAAGAGGGAAATGGAGCCATTTGTAACAGTTTTCAAAGTTCAAGCAGGTGGGTGGAGCTTATTTACCTCTCTGTAGAGTTAAAACACACTGGTGCAATCAACTCTTTGAATTAACTCCAACACTGAACACCATTCGACTCTGAATGTGTTAATTAACACTTGGAGAGTTGAAATCAACTCTGAAACATTTAACCCTGAAATTTCAACTCTCCAGTTTTTGCTGTGTATCGTGTTCATCTTGGCGGAGCCTTCAAAGACACAAAGAAAACTTTTATCTGATGATTGAAAACACAAACACACAGCGGGAGGGAGGGGCACAGTTAGTTTTTAATGACAGTGATTTAAAACTGACACTAGGGGGTGCTAAAAACAAGCCTAGTGTGTCTTTATTTCAAAACTAATTCCAAAGGTACAAAAAAACTGGTAAGAATAAATGTAACTTTCCAAAAGTGAAGATGAGAAAAATCCATCTTTGGTACCCAAATTTTGGAATATTGATTCTGAAAAGTTAAGCATTCATTCTCACATTTTAAAAAATGTGTGACAATATCATACTTTTATGAACACCACTGATCAAAGGTTACACAAAATATCGCTGATAGGTGCTACACAGACACATTTTATGTGTTTCAACACTGTAAATAAAAGATCAACAAGTAAGAAGCAGGACAGAAGAAGATCCTTGCTCTAAATATCACCTGATTATTTTTGTCTTGCTTTGACAACTGTTTATTGTTGCTTCCGGCCAAGTGAAGGTTACCGGTGAGATCGCCTGGAACACTTGTACTGCTGTGACAACGCAAATTTGAAAGTAATCAATCAGCCTTTGTGTTACAACACAAAGCTTGTCTTGAGGGTTATAGAAATCTAACAATGATACTGTCCTTGAAGAGAGTGCCTTTTTCTTTCCCCAATAGATATGTAAATAATTGTTTTTTCCTGTCAAAAACACCAACTCTGTTTTATGTAATTGTCATATAGAAGGGGAGTGCCTCTGATTACTGATTGGTGGTGTTGCACACTTTTGATTTGTTCAAAATTGCTAAAACTTTATTTGTAGATTGCGTACCCTCCATTTGTCAGTCTTCATAAATAATATAAAGATCCCAAAAATGCTTTTTAGAGCTAAGTGGTAAATTTGTAAAGATTAACTGGAACTATCTGACAGCGCATTGATGCACTACTATTTCTAAACTGCAGCCCTGAAGAGGTGTTTTTGTAAACTATTAACCTTGTTTATGAAGTGTGCATGGTACATGCATCCACAGTTTTAAAATACTATTTTCTTTAGTGCTTGCATTTTTACAGCTGAAAAACATTTGCACACACTTGTGTATTATTTTATAGAGTGAAGCAGCGTCACAGTCAAATCAAGTGTGGTTTGTGTAAACAGCCCTAAATTATAGGTTTCCTACAGAGAGCTTTGGATGTTAACAACATGCAACACTGTCGTTTGACCTTGAAACATTTTATACAGGAAACAACTCACAAACGACTGCACTCGTGAAAAAAAAATCCTTGCATGGAATAAACTAAGGCATCAAAATAAAATATCAATATAATAAAAACAAACAAAAAAGGATTTAAAATGCAGAGAGATATGAAGGGAAATAATTTTCACCAATTTCCTGTGAGGGTTTTTCTTTGGATAACAATACAGAGGACTTGCAACTTTACATGGACTGCAATATAAAGTGCATTATTGTCTATCAGTTGCAGAAGCTATACATGCATCTAATATCTTAGCTAAAGATGCTTTTATAGATCTCAGGCTACTGACATTTCTTGAAGAGATCAAAAAGAAATAGAGCAAGTTTGTGCTAATTTTACACCAAGAATCCTCACAACAAAGGTTATACTGTGGTTCTGCTTAGTGAATATACTTTGTGTTCAGCCACATGAATGGATGATTAATCTCCACCTCTCTATTCATTGTTTTCATACTTGAAAGTTTTCAAACTTGTCTCTTTTCATGATATTGTTTCTTTTGACCAATGTTCCCAATCTTCTCAGCTCTGAAAGCGCAATAGAAAAACAGTAGAGACTCGTGACCTCAATTAATGTTTTTTTCTTTCTTTTAAGTTTACAGACATTACTCATAAACCATTTAACAATGAGACATTTCAGCAATGACATACTTTTTTTTTTTTACAGTGAATGCTTAAAACATAGTTAGGAGGGGATGATGACCAAATGTTACATGAAATGAAGACAAATTGCAAACAAATTAGAATATAATTAATGCACTTAAAAACTGAAAACTAGGAGAGGCCCTCTGGTGTTTCCCCATTGTCACAATTCATTTGCAAACACGTCATTTGCCACAAATGACCTATTAAACTTTTTCCCTAAAATTTCAATACATAACAGCTCTGTGCAAACAAAAAAATTGCAAAAAATAGTTTTATGAACAGATTATACTGACAGACTATATTGGCTGCTATTGCTTTTTGTTTCTCTATTCAGATATGAAGACTATAACAGAGTAGGACTACTGCAGCTTTTTCTAAAATGTCAGATTTTTGTGTTGGAACTTGCTTTGTAATAAGTAACAGCATTGACATTTAGAGGCCAAATGTCAATTATTACTCATTTGCTGGATTTTCACCCTGGAGCTAAGGTCTGTGTCTCATTATTTTTCATCTGTCATTCTACACACTGAGACATTAATGATTAAAGAACGTTGTCACACTGAGGTCAGTATTTCTATGGGTTGCACTGGATTGTTGCTCATGTTCAAATAAGTTGCACAACAATTTATTTTCAAACTACTCTGGAACTCTTCTTAAACTAAGGCAACTCAGAGGTTGGTAACTAATGTGCAAATAAAATGATTTATCAGGACACTGTGACTAAACTGCAATGAAAAAGTGCATCAAATGCCTCATGAGGCCCAGCCATCAAAAGCATCTCAGAAGTGGCATACATGCTGATTTGTTTGTGTTGCATGCAGTTCAATCTAGACTCTTTATATGCAGCAGTATGAGTTTGTTTTTATTTCTAAGCAGTTTATTAAAACTTAATTTGCTCAGTTCCAGTTCATTTGTGATTTTGTGATACCATCATTCATTATCTCCTTCATAGTCAGCCAGTGGAAAAATATTGTTATTCCTTCAAATTTCTTAAATAGATTGTATACCTGATCAATATGTTTTAAACAAAAACAACTCAGTTTGTTAATACAAATGTGTTAATTGTCTCAACAACAGACTGATCACACCTATCAGATTAGCCGTGTATCATGTGACACTTTGAGAGAAGATCAAAAGGATGTGCATAAATTTGCTTTATTATCTTTAATCCATAAACTAGAGGATTTAATCCAACTGAAAACTTTAACAGTCAGAGTGCTTTCTTTAAGACTAAAACTTCTTTTCTAGGATGATAACCTCAGATGTTTTCTTCACACTTAATAATCACATTTGCAATAATGGTTCTTCACAAAAACACTACATTAATTCAAATGAATATTTATTCAAGCAGTTACTCAAACATAAGTAATTGACTTATAACAAAGCAGCACATTGAATTTTTATTGTTCTAGAAACACGATCGTGAGTTTGTGCTCATGTAGCTTTTTTTTTTTTTTTTGGTTAAAATATCAAGCTCCACTGGTCCTGTTGCACCACTTGCTGAGTGTGGACAAACAACTCTCATAGAGTTGTCTCTGAGTAATGATTCTCAGAAATGTATGAAAAATATTCTGTGCTCTGGATTAGGATTCTCACCTTTCTTACCTGTGCTGGAGTAACTAAGTCCTGAGAGACATTGATTTTTATTATCCCCACCCAAAACATCTATTGAACCAAGAAGCTATTAGAAACGGATATTACTGGGAAGAGCTCAATGGCAGCATGAGTATCTTCTTTTTTTTTTGTATTGAATCAAAATGGAAATGAGGAGCGATGACCTTCAGTACCCCTCCTGAATCAACTGAGACAAACTGAATCTGGGCTATTGTAGCCATAGAAAACATCTCATCTCAGCAGCAGTTTCTGTGTGTCCTGGTGCATAATTCAAACTTAAATGAAAGTGAGCTGTTTACATTTTTCACTTGGAAATTATGCACCTTTGCCTTTGTGTCTTGATAACACTATTTCTTACTGTGAACAGAAGCTGGCATGGAATTCATTCAAAAGTTCATTCCAATTAATATTGTTATTATGCCAGACAGCAGGTGAAAGAAAACATAATATCCTTCATTTTTTTTTTCCATCACAAGACATGCTTGTGAGCTGGTGATACTCTTTACTTCCCTTGATTAATTTTTCTGAGTCACAAATGTTAAGTTGCCCTTTAACATTTACTAAATTATTCAAACTTAAGGCCACATCTACATTACTTCAGAAATATTTTTTGTTCATATAGAAAGACTTCATTCACATAATTATTACAAAGCTGAAAAACCTCTGCTTCACCACTAGATGGCAAAACATTAAGAAAATATCAAGGAAAAAACATGTTGCTAATGATTTTCTCAAAATAATTTACCCTTTTAACAAAAAACGAATAAGTAAGGATGTGTGAACTAGTAACTGTAATTTAACGTAAAAATGATTAACAGGGTGGTTTGCTTCTATTCAACTCTGACCTCAAAGCAATTCAAGAAAATGATTTTTGTAGATATTTGTGAGCATAGTAATGGCCGCATCGGTTGTCTGGAGTGTTTGTTTTTATGTTCTTGGCAATTGCTTTTATCCAAAGTGACGTTAACAACCTATCAGGCATGTTGTGATTTGTGGGGAGTACCAGGAGGAAATCCATGCACGCATGCTTACTCCACGCAGAAAGGCCACAAACCTACAATCTTCTTGCTGCGGTGCAACAGTGCTACCAACTGTGCCACAATGCAGGAGTGCATCCTGGAATACTTCTGGCAGAAATTCTAATATTTCTACTAGATGAACCATGTGATATAAAATTAACAGTAGGACTAAAAGGTGTAATAGGATGTTTGCATGAACTGATTTGATATTGCTGAAACATAAATTGTTTTAAGATGGCAGCAATACCTTTGTGACCCGACTCAGACTGCATTTAGCTTATGAGTCCTATGTGAAATGGATCCACTGTTGTATTCTGACAGCTCCTCTGGGAAATTCCTATTTTATACTAGAATGCTCAGATTTTTTTTTAACTATTACCTTTCACTTATCAACAGTCTAATCTTATCTGTGGGGGGTTTCGTATGAAGCAGTCTTGATCAAATTTGAATCAATTCAGTTTCAATTTCGTTTGGTGAAGAATAAAAATGTATTTGGTTTTTTAAAAGTGCTCTCCCGATAAAAGCCCTTTTTTGTCTATTGGAAGAAAACAAAACTACTTTCAGGCAAAGAGGCTTGAAAAGACCTCCCCCAAACAATTTGGCTTCATGTCAGTAGCTTCAACATAGCTGCTGATACAAAGTAATAACTATTCTTTTTTAGTCATATCGCCCTTTCTATTTAAATCTTAGCTTTGTGTCCATTGGAAATTAGTGAAAATGAAGACTGTTTTGTTTGAAACATGAGCCTTGACATTTGCTACAAAACCTCAGATTTTTTTTAAATTGCGTGATTGTATGTAAACATCCCACGGCTGCCACCACTGGAAGTTACATTGCCCATCATTAACTCCCAGTAAAATTAAATAAATAAATTATTTTCCCTATACCTAGCATTGATTAACCTTTTCAGAACATGACTGATGTTTTAGGACATCAACAAACGGGTAATAGCAGTACAGTGCTGTTTTGGTTTCTGGGGCGCAAAATATTAGAAGACTTGCACAATAGGCTGTTACATTGTTGCTCAAAATCTCAGGTTATAGAATCTATACAAAGACAAGAAAACATTTTAGAGTGTTCTTATTATGTAAGACGTACTTTGCTTATGGAGAAAATAAAAATGTGCTGCATTTGTAAGCAAAACAATCGTATACAGGTGCTGCCGGACCCTCTAACCACCACCAACAGGCAATGTAGGTAAAGTGTCTTGCCCAACAATGAAGTGACCCAGCTGGAAGTGGGAATCGAGCAATCCTACGGTTGCAAGATGAACACTCTACCTCTGAGCTACTGCTGCCCTAATAGCTACATTTTTGTTGATCAAGGAATCCATGTTGAACCATACTTTAAGGGCTAGCATTCAGATTAGTTTGACAAATTAAAACACACTGACATGGTATATTGAATATAGTTTTGGTAATTACAAAAAAATGTTGATCATTAGGTATAACATACATATTGAGTTAATAGTGTGGATCCGAGTGTCCTTAGTGTAGTAAATTAATTACTGTTGTTATGTTAAAATCTCATTGTACAACAGCATTCACTTGGATGAAATTATGTCTTTGCGACACACAAAGATGAATGGAGACCAGTCTATTCTCAGGCTGTCTGAGTACGCTAGTGTTCTCTGCTATTTATACTGCATCAATTAGTGAGCATATTTTATGGGCCATTTAAACTTGGCTCGAGCGGTTAAGATTATTAGTGGTGGAGCTAACAGTATCTGCCCAAACGAGAAAGCCTCCCCTTCACTGTGCCTGTCCTCCTTCACAAAAGCAGTGTGGGATTGAATATTGAAGTGACTGTGACATTTTCACAAGTAGGCCAAGATGCCCTCCTGTTTAAACAAGGGAGTTTTGTTAATTGTGGTGCACATAAAAGCATATTGGTGAGGAGGGGTGGTGTTATCAAGCAGATCAGAGAAAGAAGAGCAGAGACGAGGGCCATTATGTTCTTTCAGGGCTGACACTCGAGAGGAAATGATAACCAGAGAGCTGACTGACAGGTTAATATCTCACTCTTCTCTGCACAAGGAGACACATTCCTCTGCTGATGTGGACATAAGGTAAGAAAAAAGGTCTTGAATTAAAAATTTCTATTTGAAGACAAATTGATGGTCACCCTGAGTACTGCTGACTACGTCGTGTCACACTCTCTAATGATATTAGCAGAGTTTAATTAATCAAAGCTTTACTTTTTCTATTTAATCCAACTTTTGTATTGCTGGGAATGAAAGACTCCGACTTTGGGATGTGGTGATTTTTACTTTACGCCAAAGACAATTATGTGCATGTCATGAGTGTAGTATTACCACTCCAAAAACGGTGTCCTCATTCAAAGCCACTGCGGTCATTTTCCATTGTGAAAATACTCTCTAGACAGAAGTGGGTAGGAGAGATAATATGGAGGTCAAAGCAAGAGCTGTTTTCACCATGGCATTCAAAAAGAAACTCAAGTATGTGGTCAAAATGTGCCTTGAGAAATGTTTTGTGAAGTGTAAATTGTAATATTGAAATTGGGCCTCCATATAAAAAATACACTAAATGCCTCCACGTCTGTACCAGCTGATGTCTCTCCCAGCAGTTATTGGATGAAGGGTGGGGCACACCATGGATACATCATCATACAAACGCCTTAAAAAAACAGGATTCCATAAATATTTAGCATGGTATTAAATATGCAGACAACAGACTCAATATTATTGTATTCCAGCTGCATTCCTTTTCCTAATTTAGCAGATGAAATACAAATAAATCAATACAAATTGCAAACTCCATTGTGTCAAGCATTATTCAGATTATCCAAGAGGGAAATGGAGCAATGGAATCTCAAGTCGTTTCACTTTAGAAAAAAAAAAATCAATAGCAATATAGGCTACTAGCTTGAAGCCATGATAAAGATAGCAGTTATATTCCATTCATGATCAATTTTTCTCACTTGTACAAATTGCCTCTGTCATTTAAATATAAATTAAAGTCAAACTGATCTGATTAAAGTCCGATACTTGCAATTCTTTAGCTTCAGACATTTTGGATGGAGGAAAAGCTACAAATGGCTTTCTCTTATCTGACACAGTGTCGACATGAAAAGATGTTTGTGCAGCTATCAATAAACCTGTGTCACTCAGGTTTGCAGGAAATGTCTCTTAAACTGCACTGAATTGATGAACCAGCTAAGGCGGCGGGTTCCTCACTTAAAGCTGCATGTTCCATCCAATTTTAAATGTATAGATCACACATTTGAAATTGCACATTAGGTTAATGGGTGTATGTGAGTGTATTGTTGTCTGTCATATGTGTTGACCCTGTGATGAACTGACAACACCTTTGAGCTTTAAATAAATGCAAAGACATGTTACTTAATGTTAATTAAATGTTAAAATGACAAACGAGTTAAAAATTGAGTTTTGAGTATTTCATTTACTGGAAACAGTTTGTCTCAATTATTTATTATTCTTTTATATTCAAAAAGTGTCTTTTTGAGCAAGCACCAACCTCTTTTCCCTCATCTCAAGAGTCACCTTCTGAAGTCAAACAGATCAGCTAGATCAACCAGACTTTGAACACAGGCCTCCTGGCATCTAATATTCAAAATGTTAACTAATGCAAGATTAAAATACTCCTTAATGGCAGCTCTGTGGTGATAGGGTAGCCTGGGGAGAAAATCAGCAGCAGTGACAGAAAAAAGTCTTCATACAAAAGTCTTCATATGGAAAAAGAACAAATCATCTACAGTATGTCTGATGTGGCAGTGTCACAGTTGGGGGGTTTTATGCTGTGTGCAGTGAATTCTCAGTCTAGTCATCTAGTCGATTGTTTCCTTTAGTTCAGCTATAGGTCGGCCAGCTCCTTACATTCTGGGCCAGAGTGGGACCCATTTTCAGCCCAGGATTTTTGTGCCTGTGGACCCACTACCTGCAAGAAGGGTCCAATGCATTGTGGGTTGGGTAGCAGATCGAGGCGGGAGCTTGAAAAGTTCAATCCCCGGACATGAAAACTGTCTAAATAAATAACTGGTGCAACAAAATTGTAAATAAAATGAGGATAAAATGCAAACAAACGAAGACAAAATCGAGACATTTAGTGAATAAATCGAGACAAAAAAATTACATATTAGTGCAAATGTTGCAATTCAGTTTCCACGTATCTTAAACCAGTTCAGTGTGATTCCAACTAAAATTTTGATCTTTTATTTTTTGCCATTTTGTGCCTCTAACTTGTTTCAGTCACAGCTCAGAGATTCAGACCTAAAACTTCCCGCTTTAAACCACTCTGCAAGGAAACAGATCTAGGATCGTTCATTTTAAATGGCTTAAGTCAGGGGTGTCCAAACTTTTCAACACGAGGGCCGAAATTTCCAAGTGTAAAGTCCTCGAGGGCCACAAAAGTTCAGATATATTTTAAATAAAAAAGAAAAGGCAAAATATGATTTTATTTATTTGTTCTGCTCACAAATTCCTTATAATTGCACCATTTTAATGGACAGAATCTTTGTGAATATAAGACATACAGAGGGACGTTTGACTCAATAAAAAAAAGCATTAAAGTCACTGGATCTGATTGGTCGACCGTTTTTGGTTAAAAACTATTGTCATGTTTTATGAACGGATCTCACAAGACTGCTTTTTAGTAAAAGTCAGTGACAGTGTTGATTATTTTTACCAGGAAATTTAATTATCTGGAAAAACCTAATTAATAAAAATCTAATCAAATTGGATAGTAAATTTTGTATTTAAAAAAAAAAATTCTAATTTACCAGTATGTTTGCTTGTTGGGTCTCAGTGAAAATCTAAACATAAAAATATCAGAAAGCATCTCTCTGCATCAACATTCTGCAGGAGGACTAAATTATATCATTCTTAAAAATTCAGATGAGGGTCACACAAAATCCCTCTGAGGGCCACAAGTGGCCCCCGGGCCGCACTTTGGACATGCCTGGCTTAAGTTCACCTACAAAATCAGGGTTACTTTCTGATAAAAGTATAACAACAAATCAACTTTTTCAGATATGTTTGCAGAGCTGAAAGAAACTAAGAAAACTAACAAGTGCTTGGACATTATCTATGGATAACGGCCATAGAGCGTTAAAGGTACTGAGACAAACCTTGTCACACACTGCTGTTCTTGAGGTGTTAAAAATCTATTTAATACTTCCTGCCTTTGGGAGTAATAATAGAGCTGGCAGTGACATAAACAGATTAACAAAATAACACCATATAAGAATACTTTAATGTTGATCTTACCTTAACGAGAAGCCATAACTTTGCACTTGAAGAAAGTCTCTTCAATCAACCTCTCTCACTATTAATGTGTGCCTTTTGACAGTTTCATCTGTAGCTGATCTCTGAAATGAGTGTTTGGTTCAGTAAACAAACATGTGAAAATGATTCCTCTGAGTATATGGGTTCTTTAGGTCGATGCACTGGAAGCTGCTCATTTGAGGAAAAGATTACAGGTTAAAAAATATACTGATTACTCCACTTAACGTCTGAAAAAAAATAATGTGATACAGCATCTCATGAACAGGTGCTGTTTATGAGCTATAGAAGTCATTTAAAGGAATGTGATTTGATCTGTTAGACATATTAAAAACGTTGTTTTTCTTCAATCAGTTCAAAACAATTTATATTCCACTGAGTAAAAACAATTTATGTATCATGGATGGATGGATAGATTTGTTTGCAATCACTTATTTTATGTCACATATTTTCATTTAATTGTAATAATTAATTCAGTTTTCACTTAGACACAGAAGGGGTGAATACTTTTAATAAACCCTGCATATCATAAATTTCTTGCTGCGATTTGGCTCTTTGCAAGTTTCTAAACTTTCTATTGGTGGAATTTTGAGCTCAACCATTTTTTGTGCTAGTGAGAAATTTGGTTTTCCATGAATTTGTAACCCCAGCTCATATTCAATTGGTCCTATGTGTCAGTACCATCGACAGAGCTCACTGACTTCCCTCCTGCACAAAAGAAGGGTAAAAAAATATCACCATCAAAAGTCTGTCTCTTGCCCGCAAAGAGAAAATAGAGTGAAATTAATTTCAGAATTGAATGACTTTGCCATAGTGGGGTTTTTTTTTTTGTTTGTTTGTTTGTTTGTTTGTTTGTTTGTTTGTTTTGCTGTTCCGCTAATTGACAAATCTAACAGAACACCTAAGTGGATAAATTACTTGTAGCTTGGTCTTCTGCACCTTGATCTACAAAAATGAGCCAGACTGAATTTTTTATTTGTTAACACACATTGACCAATCATATGGTCTCATTTGAAGAATTTCACCTTGATCTACAAAAATGAGCCAGACTGAATTTTTTATTTGTTAACACACATTGACCAATCATATGGTCTCATTTGAAGAATTTCATAAAGCTTGTAGATATAAAACATACATGAATCTGAATGTGTAGGAAAAACCTATTCTCTTTGGCTGAAAAAAAATCTTGTGAATAAAAGTTTAATTGTTTTTTGTTTTCAGAATGTATAATATCTCAAAATGAGGAAATCTAAATCTGTAATCTTTTCAGAATCTGTCATGTTCTGCCCCCTTGTGTCCAGTCCGTGCCTGTGTTCCTCCTGTGTCCTGCACTAATCCCCTCCAGGTGTGTCTCGTCTCCTTGATTAGCTCCCTCTATATATGCTGTTTAGTTCAGTCACTCCCTGTCGGTTCCTTGTCTTGTATCCCCAGCCTCGTGTGTCCTGTGTCTCCTGAGTTCGCCAGCAATAAAGCTGATTTAAGGCCTCAGACACAGTCATAATGCTGCCATGTCTGGAAGGAGGATCACAACACTCTTGTGCATGCATGGTGGACAAAGCTGTCATTTTGCAATACATTAGTGAAAAAGACAATTTAATACAAACCCTTCTATTTTATTACATCTTTTGAACCAGTTAATGGAAAAAAACATTGCATGTTGTTCTATTATCCCCCTTTATAAACTGTCCATTCAGAAGATCAAGGTCCTTGACTAAAGATTTATTATTGTAGCATTTTTCCTCTAAATGAGTGGATCATTTATAACTAAAGCAATACAAAACCAAGCATTTCTGTAGTAGGTCCACACAACAAATACAAATTCAACAAACATCCCGGGGCCATTTTGTGAAGCTTAAAAGTCACGCACAATAACAGCAATAAACAATGTTGAACAGTGATATAAAGGGATATAGATGTGCATGAGACCATGCTTTAAATGAGTATACTCCATTCAAAACATTTGGTATTATAGGGAAACAATAACACAGAGAAGCATCCAGGCCACTAACAGAAGAAATTGTACTGTTATTGCTATGTGACCTGTGCCACTCAGTCAAGATGCACTCATCCACTACACATTGGATGTTTTCACCTCAGTGGTCCCCTAGCATAGACAGGAATGATCAATAAGGCTCTCTTTTCTGCTTCGCTTCACAAATGTCTCTCCTGCAGCTCTGAAATAGTCTGACATGCATAGACGTGGAGGTAAACAAACTTATGATGGCAGAGGTGAGTTTAAAAGGCCCAACAGGAGGCCTTCAAAAAAATTTTTCTTTTTTAAGTTTTAGCGTCCTTGTCCTCTTTTTCTTTAAACCATTTTTACTTTATTGATCTTTAGCAGTGCACACATCTTAAAAGATTTTTTTTCTTTTTTTTCTGCAAAATCACCAAACTATTATTTTTCCACGTCCAAAAATAATTGTTTCTCTATTTCTTTCCACAAAATAAAGACTATGTATACATCACATGAAGATAGGATCTAATAAAAAAAAGAACTGTAACATAAATCCACTGTGCACTTTAATTATTTTATTTTCTTCATGGTCAGAACAGTAATTTTCAGTGTGTGTGTTGCAGCACATTGCAAAACTTGTCTTTGCAGTTTGCAACGCACAATGTTAATGCACTCATGAATGAACCATCTGTTTTTATTGAACAATGTAAACTGGGCACCTCTCATTCTTGCAATTGTTAATATTTATTAAATGGCATTTCCCCCCGTCTTTAACATCACATTTTACAGTGCAGCATGAGTTTTCTTTTATTTAAAACAGATTTTCTAAGTTATGTTTTTTTCACATCTTCACGGTCTCTCATTCATGGGTTCACACATGATTTCCATATATTGTGATTCCTATCTTTTACGTTTGAAGAATGGAACAAGAACACATTCATGGCAGCTAGTTCATCTGTTTGAACAATCTACAGCTCCTCACTTGAACAAATTCTTCAATGCATGCTAAAGCAGGCCTCTAGATTATCACTATAATCCAATATTGTGAGCCTTCGTTCCCCATGTGAAGTTGTGCAACAGACACAACAACTTCAGATCTTGAATCGGCAGAGTACAATGTGATTGTACTATAGTCTGTAGAGGAGGATAAAGTAATTTGTTTAGGGACAAAAAGGTAACTTCGGGGTGTAAAACAAATATGCGTTTGAAGCTGTTGTGTTTTTTTTTTTTTTTTTTTTTGCATTGGATTGAATTGTAGTGTTGAGTGTTATAAGGATGCACTAAGGCAGATTTATTCAAGGTTAGAAAAATATGCTTTCAATCTCAAAAAGAAAAGAAAAACCTGCAAAATATGTTTTCCATTATCAAAACAGTAGTATTCAACTGGTGATTCTCATTTTATTTAGTAAAAATTGCAAAAACGTAACATAGACTATATAAAAACAAGCACTTTTTCATCCAATGTTTTCTGAGTAAAAGGCATAAAAGGCACAAAACTTAAGACATAAATAAATAAAAATGAACCATTTAGCCACTGACAGATGTTTCAGGTATAACTCAGGGGTGAAATCGTTAGTTCCATCATATAAGGGGGGAGGCTTTCTGGCTGAGTGTGCAGATTTGTCAGTGTGGAAATTGGGGGCTGGGAAGTTTCTTCTGCCTCCTTTGCATTTGTGTATGTGTGTGCTTTCACGCAATAGAGTGCAACGTATTTGATCATGCATTTCATAATCATTAGGTGAAGCCCGGGAGTGGCGTTGGCCTCTCACTGGAGAGCTGCACTTGTTTATCTGCTTGCGCTACTGCAGACAGCTGTAAATAAATGAAGAAGGAGTAGCTCCTCGGGGTGAGTGGGGACACTCGCACTGGGATTTGCTGACTAGTTTTGTCATGGTAGACTTAATACAGTTTTTCTTTTCTCACACAAGTTTTCTTCCTTTTTTGTCCATGTTTCATATATTCATTCATCATGCAACAACCACTACCTACATTAATTCCTGTCATGGAAATGGAGTTTCCCCTGATTAATCTTTCACCCATTTTAATCTACAACCGCTATTGCAAAGGCACCCTAGTTGTTTAATTGAGGAACGATCCAAAAGAAAACCTCAGTATAACAAATGTTTTCTCCTCTGGGACCTGGTTTGGTACGAGGAGCATCCATCTTTGCGGTGCTGCACATTCCTCTAAGTGATCTTTTTACACGTGTAGGTGCAAATATGTTGTCAAATCACATAACTGGATTTGTTGGTCTCAATTTTTGAAATAGACTTGGGGAAAAAAGCAAAGGTTTTTGCAATTCCATGTTACACTATCATGTGGAAACCCAATGTTTGTTGGTAAATATTAAAGAAAAACACCAAGAGAAGTCATGTAATCAAACTTGAAATGTTCACTGAACACATTCTGTTCAACGCATAAAGACATCATGGCTACATCTGCAGCTGAACAGAGTGCTATTCTTCCTCAAAATTAACTGCGAGGAGGTGGAGCCGATGAGGATGTCTTCAGCAAAAAGAAAACCTCATTCAGTTTTAGCTCCCACATTTCAGTTAAGCTTTGCAAAATCCTAATCCTCATTGTCTACAATTAATGAGTTTCTCTCATATTGAGAAATTCAAATGGAGATTTCTGGTTTGGAGACTGCAATTATGGAGGAAGCTAAGGGATATGAGACCCTAATTATGTGCTATCATTATTTCCTTGGCTACTGCTACAGTTGACTTAGTATGCAAGAGTGGAAGTAAGGGTATGAAATATTATGCAATATACTGGTTGTATGCGATGTATAACAAAAATATTAGAGACAAAACAGCAAAAAGTCTTGTTTTCTCTCACATTATGGCATCATTATTTACTGATGCAGCGGTACAACACATATTAAACAACATCTCTTACATTTTACAGCATTTTCAAAGTTACTCATAGATATTTTATACAACTTTAAAACATGAGACACCTTAAAAGCAAGTTTTACATGACAGAGAAATTTTGAGCAAGTTGTCACGAGAAAGAGGAAAAATATGTAAAAGCGCAAGGTGAAAGTCAGCCAGGAAAACCTGCTGAATCAAGCAAAATGTGCTATGACAAAACTGATTTGGGTCTGTGCTGCCATGCAACTCTGCACAAAACACAATGTTTCATTGTCATGGAAATTTGACTCTATTGGATTCAACTTTCAAACACAAGAGCAGCTCATGTGTTTTAAGCCTATTTTGTGGCAAATGTCTTATAAACACACTCAAAAGCAGCATTCCACTTCGAAAAACTCTATTTTGTCAGCTTATGTATGCTCTGATTTGATTTGACCATAAGACGACCATGCGAGAACCTATTGTGAGATCAATCATCTCAAAATAGCTTAGTAGGCAGAACTGATTTTTGACAGGATAAAACTATTATGAATGGGAGATACTCACTGACTGGTTTGGACTATGTGCTATAAGTGTATTTGCTTCCTTTTCTATATTCAGACATAGAGACTGTTAGAGGATGACTGTAGTTTCTTTTAAAATGCCAGAATTTTGTGTGGGAATTTGCTTTGTAAAAGTAAGAGCATTGACATTTAGAGGCCAAATGTCAATTATTACTCATTTGCTGGATTTCCACGCTAGAGCTGAGGTCTGTGTCTCATTATTTTTCATCTGTCATTCCTCACTTATTGTTTTCAGTTGTCGTTGAGCCATTAGTGATTAAAGTACTTTGTTACCAGTGGCGGCTGGTGACATTTTTTGGGGGTGGGATGCATTTTTGCAAGTCAGTTTCCAGATGCGCAAAAACCCACATATCACCACTAGAGCAGGGAATGAAGCTAAATATTTTCATCTGACTGAAAATGTTGCTGGTAAAAATCCCTACTACCAATTCACTAAAAATGTGGCGCTGTTAGGTCTAATTCTACACATCAAACAATAAAGAAACCATAAGGTCTTCATGAGGAGACCTTAGAATAATATCAATATAATCAGAAACAAATAATTAAATAAAAAAACAACCACATTGTGGTCACAACAGAAGTAAGAGTTTCAGGGAAAGAGCAAACTGACCTAAACAAGGTCAAAAACACAACCTAGTATTTACAATGAAGTTTGTACAGCTTTCTACTGAAACCAGCACCAGGTCGTGTTTGTGAGTACATGTTCTCAAACATTTTACCTGGTAAAATAAAGGTTGAATAATATTAAAGATCCTTAACATGAAAATGCATTTATTTTAAATCTTGAAGGGCCACAGCCATACAGCTTCAGCAGCAAGAGTTGATGAAAACCAGCTAAACTGAGATCAGATTACATCAAATATCTAGCCTCATGACTGAAATAAACTAATGTTCAGTTCATGCAGGAATGGACAGTTTTACAGCCTGCTGAACAGGGACCCAGTCTGGTACCGGGAAGGATCGGGAAGGACCGGGTCAACCCAGTCCGGTACCGGCTCGAACTGGTACCAGTTTGGACCAGTACCTTCTTACTGGACCTGCAGCAGGACCCTGTCTGAACTCTAATAAATAAACAAAAAAATGACTCACCAACTGTTGAGTTGATTAAATCAGGATGGAATCAATCCTCAGGGTTATCACAAAGCGGTCAAGAAGGATTCTTTGAAAAAATATAAATTTTCAGCATTTTAGAAACTCCTTCTGCATCTGCAAGCTACTGGAGCTTCCGGGTTACGTCCTTATGTGAGCCGGTTCTCCTGGGTTCTCTGGTCTTGTTCTGCACATACTACGGACACTATACATTTGCGCCCCGATGCTCGCCTATATTTTGTATTGAAGGGACTCCAGTGCGCATGCACCAGTTATAGCGTAGTAGATCTATTGTAGGTCTATGGTAAAGATTTGTGCGCCCGAGACATGGGCAGAAGAAACAGGAAGTAAACCACAAGACTTTTCGATCTGGTAAAAACAGTTAAAGAACAGTTTAAAACTACACCTAAATGCAGATTATACACAGCACTTACAGTGTGTTTAATGAGTAGATTGTTTAGTTTAATTTTCATGGTTCTTTTAAAACTATTTTCTGATTCCAACTTTCTTCTTCTTCCTCATTCTGCGAGACTGGTGGGACAGCGCCCTAGTGGCCCCTATTGATGAGCCGCCACTGACCGGAAGTCTCACAAAGCCACGTATCTCGCGAGGGTTAGGCTAACCCAATGGGGCTAGTTGTTATGCTAGCGCCGGAGTGTTTTTAGCTCATGATTCCTGCTTTTTTAAATCTCTCCCTGTTTGAACACAGCTGATTTCTTTGAAGGAGTAAATAACCGCTCATGTAGAAAGCAATGAAGGCTGAGGAGACATTTAAACAGTTAGATGTAGGGGTTTCTGAGCAGAAACAATGGTGCTAACGTTTTTACAGCAGCGATTTAAAACGGACACCAGGGGGAGCCAAAACAAGCAAAACTACATAATATCTCTTTAATGCACAGAGAAGCATCACACAATGTAAGCTGTGAATCACAGGGCAACGCATCCTCTGTCTGTGCACTTTAAACTTCAATGTCATCCACCAGCAGATTCCCCTCAAGGCCTAACTGATTTGTAAATGGTGCAATTTTCCCCCTTTGTGCTGCATACAATCTGCCTTTGAAAGACAGAGAAAAAATAATAAATTCTATTCCCTTTCATCCCGCATTGTGTCACTCGGTTCACCTGGGGAAGTGTATCACTCGCATGATAAGAAGAATATTGAAAGAAAAGCCAAATGAATTCAGTATTTAAGCACTGTACGCCTCTCACTTCTCAGTGCTGCACAGTCAGAGACAACTGAAATGAGTTTCGCTCGACATTTTCATCTTATAATACAGATATCCACTTTGACTCAAAACATTACATTACATTTGCATAATGGTTTACAGTTGACTGTTAGTAATAAAGATTATTATAATGCTGAATGAATTATTCACCCAGTTTTATATTGATCCCAGTGAAGTGATTAATCTAAGACACAAGCCCCTTCTCTAGGATCCCTGAACATATTAATCACAGGTATAACACACAGCACTCCGCGTTGTCTTGGTGACACAGGCTCTGTGAAAAAGAGATCAGATGGTTGGTGTTGTAGGAAAGGAAAAAAATGTAATTTCTCACCAAAAAAAGTGTTAGTTTATTTTCTAGTATAATACAAATGGTTCATAATGTTCACATCAAACTGTGAGACATGACCTCTGATCAGAGGTGCTTTGTAGGAACCTGAATAATCGGCACGTTTACTGCCTGCTGTCTATCTCACACACCCTCTGTTATTGTTGCCAGGTACAGTGCACGAGTGCAGGGGTGGTTCTTTCCCCTAAGAGGCATGCGGTGAGCTAATCAGAGTCACCCAGTCAGTGCCAAAGGATTCTTGGTAGTTGGAAGCTTTTTCTTTCCATCACAACCACCTTCAAAGACTAGGAAGCCATCCAGAACACAAGGACATGGGATCAAAGGACCACAGGGTCCTTGCTAATTAGTAGGCGTGAATCCAGTAAATGCACCGCAAACTATCGACTGCCTCTGTCACATTAGTGATAGCAAAAGTTGACCAAAAGCAGAAATAAGAGGACATGACAGGCTGAGAGATGAAAACAAGTAAGGGGAGGGATGACATGACAGACAAGGACAAGATGAGAGAAAGGATATGCAGTCACATTGAGTAACGGTGAATGTTCTGTGTGTGTGTGTTGCTTTAGCTCAGAATGAATGGCATGCGTAGGTGTGCACTAATGTAAGCTGAGAATGCAAAGTCACAGCAACCTTTTCTCCTCAGTAACAATCTCCCAGCAGATGGTGGCAAACTCTCTCTTAATGCCTCTTCTCAGGGACCACATGTGCTCCAACAAACACCATTCAGATGAAATATCATCAGATCATTGGAACCTAAAGAGAAAATTATGATTCTTCCCTGTCTGGGTCCTGTATTTAGTTGCATTGATGAGTGAGTTAATAATGGTTTTCATCAGAAGTTATTACACTTATGCTCAATTCATTGATTTTCCATATCCTCTTTAGGGTTAATGGTGGTGCTGGAGGTTTTCCTAGCTGTCGTAAGGGGTGAGGTGTGGTACATCCTGGAAAAATTGTCACATTTACTCCTAAGTTGATCTAAACTTGCACATAAACCCAGCAGTCATGTCTGAGGGAGAGGTAAGAAGCTGGAATACCCAACAGAAAATGAGACATGCACAATGAGAACATACTGTAGTTCCACTAAAAAAGGCCAGTGATTTAAATCTTCTTAAAACCAACCAAACCACGATGCTGCTCAAGATAAATGAAATGCATTTATTTCCATTAACTAGTTTTCAGCCATTTTTCTCAATGTCAGATGTTTTGCATGTTTTGCTTTTCCTCAAGTTATTCAGAAGCCTGCATATTCAAATCCAGTGTGTTGAATCAGGATAACATCTAATGTGATAGAGGTTGTCAAAAACCAATATTAAGACACCATAAACAATAAAAATTACATGTGGTGAGCAACTTATGGTAAAAATCCTTCATATCAAACTTGAAATTCTTCCACATGCACAGCTTTCTGATTTCCTGACAGAAACTAGGCAGGTAAGATTAATGTCTAAATTCCCATGTTGTTTTTTTATATAATATTTTGCAGTGAAAATGTGACTGGGTCAGTTGTCAACATAAAATAAATCTGAGTTGCTGCTGTCACATTACCAGATGTTTGTTTTTCTTCCCCCTGTTCATAAGAATCTGACAGACTGAATTAACAAACACTTAACAACACTTTCTTTTTATATTTTTACAAAATTAGCTGTAGCACCTTGTCAGTGTTTTTAATTGGCATCAAATCCAAAGGTGTGATCAAAACATTTGATTAAATCATTTGGACAGCAGGTGAATAATGACAATCTTGTCATCAGTTTTTGATGATGCCTGCTTATTACTGTAAAATAAGTTGTATGAAAAAATGTTCTGAGAAAACTGCAGAATAATTAAAGATGGTACTAACTAGGGGAGCAGCAAGCAGCAAGGCAAATACAGTGATTTGTAATAGCAATGTGTTCTAAAAAAAACCTATAAAAAGCATTACAAATATCCAATTTTGTGTGTGTTGTGACTCTATCCATCATCCCAGGCATTTCTGAATAAAACAAGAAGAACAATACCAGAGAAAAAATTGTGTCATTCTGAATAAATGTAAACACAGGACCAAACATGTACAGTACATTTCTTTGTGTTTTTTGTTTCTGATCTCAGGACCAGGATCAGCACATGTAGTTCAGACAGTGAAGCTAAATGGCTGCAAATGTTTTAGAGGTGGTTACTATGTGTGTATTGGCAACAATCTGGCAATATGATATGCATCACAATACAAAGGCAATGATACAATATATTGCAATATATTGTGATACTACAAGCAATATGATATAGTGCAATATTTACTAATTTAATCATTGGAAAACTGTCCCAGCTGAACAGAAAAGTTGTCTGCTGAACAGAACCAATTCGCTGAGCCTGAGTATTTGACTCTGCCATTGCTAGTGGTGGGATGTATGGCTCTTTGAAGGGAGCCGTTCATTGGGGCCATTCACCTCAAAGAGCCATTCAAAAAACTGGCTCTTTTATGGGTTTTTTGCAATATTATGAAAGAGAAATGTCATATGGAACTATGTTTGGGGGCAGTCTGTGTTGCGACACCTACGTGTGCATCGCTAATTAGCTTCCCTGATAGAACTGATGGGTGCATGTAGCTATGCTCACTGATGTTTTAAATAAAGAGCTGTTCTGTTTCAGACAACAACGTAGTGTCATTAAATATTGCCTCCCGGCCTGAAACGTCACAGTTAATGCAAAAAAAAAAGAACAAATCTTTACAAGAACTTGGTTCTCTTTGTTCACATTAAAGAGCCGTTCAAAAGATTCAACTCGTTCATGAATGTCACATCCCAGCCATTGCAGATAGACTGCATAGCTCCTGTCAGTCTTTACTACCTTCCTTTGTTTTGAAACCAAAATGTGTCCACACATCAGCTTTTAAAGCTTTAACCCTTCATTGTATAGCTGTGTGAAGTTAGCAAAATTTGGCACTCAAAGTACTATCACGAGATCTCGATGTTTCATGGAAGCACAGGATGGCAGTGAGGACTGATAACTGCAGCCAACAAACAGAAATGCAACACAAAAATGAACTACCACAGTTCATTTTTGCATACTTACTGTTAATACCAAATCAATAGTTCTTTGAGAGCATCAATAAAATATCATGATACAAAATATAGTGATATTTCAGTGCATGGATTCCCCCCCCCCCCAGAGGTTACATCTAAGAAGATATTAGTCGACAAGATGAGTCTCAGCTCAAACCAAGCAAGTTTCCGAAGGAGACAAAGAGAAAATCACAATTTGGCCAAATGTCACCTGACTTGAATCCAATAGAACACCTTTGAGGTAGCTCAAGGATGAAGTCTGAGTGACACGACTGATCTAGTAGAAAGCAACTAAAAAAATTGGAAATGTGATGGAACAAAATGACACAAAGACATTCTTTTTCGTCAAAATCATGTAATTTATGAAAATATAATGTTTATATTTCAGTGCTCAAATTTGTTTTAAGGCAATTAAAAAAAATACTGGTTTTGTCTTTTGACTGACAGCTATTTTGTTTAAAGTGATTCCCTGGTTTAAAGAAAAATCTGTCAAAAGAACAAAAGGACAGGCGTGGAGACAAAAAAATGTCCACAATGCACATGTAGCAGGGTCACCTTCTCATAGTTCTCCTCATACTCTGTTCAGAGTTGGGCTGACAACTTGTTTTAATTTCCCTCTGCAGACTGATGGTTTCCTCTCCCTTCCATCTCTCATGCCTGGGGTATGACCAGACTGGCAGAGCAGTAGTGAGCGTTTGTCAGCACAGATTGACTTTTTTGCCCCATGAGGTGCAGATATGCTGCACCTGACAGGCCACTGGCTCTGTGTGGTTTGCTTGCCTTGTTAGGTCTGACACTGACAAGGAGTGACTGGGTGAGAACAGACACACAGAGGAAAATCCACGGCCACAGCAAATATTTGATGATGTGATTTTCGCTGCATTGGAGATGGAAGCCGATGTTGACATTTGTGTAACATCCGCCCAGCCTGGTTGTTAGAGTTTGTTCTCATGTCACTCCTCGATGAGCATTCTAAGAGGAACAGGAAGAGCAATTTTAAAACAACCTTTTATTTCCAGGTCACTGTTGTAAATGATTAAAAATGTACAAGGTATGAGAATCCCAACAACTGAACAACATATTTTGTTTACTTTAAAAAGTACTGTTGATAGTATTTTTTTAAAGGAAGAAAGAAAATCCTTAATCCTCAAAATAGTAAATTTAAAAAGTCTTTGTTAATCTTAAACACAGAATGAACAGATGCAGCATAAAAAAAATCAAACATTCCATCATACCAGGATTAAGGTGTTTGAAATAGTGCTTTGTGACTATGGCTGCATGCATAATCCTCCACTGGAGTTGCTGTCAGTTTTTAATGGGGGTTTTGTACAAGTACCACTACTTTTAGGGGATTCGGTGCCCAAAAACAGAAAACAAGTGTTCATAACCTTCACACTGTTATACTTTTCTTCCCTCAAAGCCATCAAACTCTGGGCTTTTAAAAATAACATTTAGTCATTATCTAACAAGTGTTCTACAGCAGAAGAGATGGCCAAGGAAAGAAAAGCATACTGATACTCAACATCCTACAGTATAGTTTTCAGCAAATCCCCTAAAGGCAGTGGCATAAAGTAATGCTGTGTCCACATGGGCAAGTTGTTGGGACATTGCTGTTGTGGGGTCATCATTCAACCCAGGGCACTAGTCTACACTCCAGTATATTAGGTGGTGATTATGCATTGGTTTGGTAATGTCATGTTTATGTACTGTTTACATAAGAACAGCTTGAAGAAAAAAACAGGCTACATTACAGAAACATCACTCAGAGAAGCTGCAAAATACAGGCAAGGGGAAGATTAAGACATACATCAAAGCAAAAAGACAAATATCAACAATCACTAAAAGCAAAAGAATACTAATATGTCTTAAGCCTAGATTTAAACATGTCAATCAAAGGGACTCCTTCATATATTGTGGTAATTTCCATAGTTGAGGTGCAGCAGCTGCGATCACAATCACAAGCAACTTAATGTGGGTTCAATACCTCAATGTTATGGACAAAGTATGATGGTATTTGTAAAGCCTGAGTCAAACTGAGGGTAAATTAAAGCCGCATTCTGGAGGATTTCATCAAGAGAGCAGTTTTTGAATCTAGCGTCCAAAGGCTCCTCCTCAAAACATCTCGACACGCGCGTCCGGTCGCGTGTGCGCGCGTGCACATGGCGCATATACGTTGCGGGCATGAACTGTACAGCTCAATGTGTAGGGTTTAATCACTCACAGTTCACAACTCTTATTCCAACAATACTACGAGGGTCAGATGAGCCCTCTCTGTCCCTGCTGCTTCTGATAGCTCTGTTAGCACCGAGCTGCTGCTGGACTCTGAAGCTGAACTTGACTCGGCCCTGGATGAACTTTCTGACCAAAATAAACGCATAACCCTGTCAAGCCTTGCCATTCTGTGAGGTGAAAGGTTTAAAAATAAAAATAAATCCATCTTTAGCTGGAGAATGGGTAGGTTTTTAGTATAAATGAGCCGTGAGGCTGAGACGCAAACAGAGAAACACACGGAGCGTCCTGTACGACAGCGCCCCCTACTGGTACAGGTTTGGTCGATGCGCGTGCATGTTGAGAGAATGCAGACATTTGAATTTCATTGGCTAAAAAATGTCGGCGGCAAGAAATAATGGAAAGGGGTCTCTAGGAGGAAGGAGGGTCTTCATCAGAATGACAGATGTTGTGGAACTCAACCCACTCAACTCACGGTGAGGCGTCTTTTTATCATTATGGCCCTCACCTCTGAAACAGGCTGCCGGAGAACCTTAGGGCTGCAGAGAATGTTCATGTGTTTAAAGGCAGGCTCAAGACCCACCTTTTTAAGCTAGCTTTTAACTGAGTATTATTTATTATAATCTGTTTAAATGCTTTTAGTTCACCTTTTTACTTCTTATTTATTTAACCTGTTTAACTGTTTTTAGTGTAATTTTAACTTATTGTGTTTAATTACTTTGAGTCTGTTTAACTGCTTTTAGTCTAACCTTTAGCTGATTTTAGTCTAATAGATTAGAGGTATTTAGTTAGTTTTATCACTGTTTTATTGTTTATTCTTATATTTATCTTATGTTATTTTATATTTTAACTTGTTATTTTATTCTTCCTTCTAGTGTTTCCTCTGAGGGAGTCCTCTGCCTCAGGAGCGGTGGTCAGCTGTGGCTGCCTGGTTCTCCTGGTGGTTCCAGGTGGAGGTGGGGTCTCAGCCCTGCCTCCTCTGGTCGCCCCGTGTCGGTGCGTTGGCTGCTGCTGTTGACCTGCTGCTGCCGGTGCAGAGGGCTCCTCTGATGGCGTTTCCTTAGAACCTGCTCATCTGTACTCAGCCCAATGTCCTTTGTGTGTATGTGTATATGTGCGTGTGTGTGTGTGTGTGTGTGTGTGTGTGTGTGTGTGTGTGTGCGTGTGTGCGTGTGTGTGCTTTTTATGGGGGAGGGATGGGAATGTGGTTTATGTGGGGTCATTTTAACTTGTTAAGCACCTTGAGTTACAGTTTTTTCTGTATGAAAGGCACTTTATACAGTAAATAAAGATTATTATTATTATTAGTATTATTATTATTATTATTATTATTATTATTATAGATCATAGTTTAGACCTGAAATATCATTTAAAACATTTAGAAAACTTTGATACAGAGAAAAATGCTCCAGAGAGCCGCTTTAACCACCTTATATAAAACAGAGTGGGTTATTGAGGTTACCAGATCAGGAAAAAAGCAGAGAAATAATCATGGTTGGCTTTGATTAATGTCAACTTGAAATTAAGCAAGCAAGTCCTGAAAATATTTTTAGAAACTGATAACCTACCTTTCTTTCAGGACTGTTCAGCAATTTTTACAGACACGGTGACATGTAGTGGCAGGTTTCCCCCTTTTTTGCACATCTCAAGAGGAGTGATAGAGAAAAATCACATTAAATGATGAGTATACATTTGAAACAAAGTATTGTTTTTTCTTTTTAGAATCCATGTCTATCATCTCAGTGAGGCTGAGGGTAAATGTCTCTCTGAAATCTTTTTCTAACTAATTTGATAAAAACTCACAAGTCATTCCCCTTGCTCGAATCAGTAACTGTCTGACTCTCAACAGTTTGTTGGTGAAGGAAATCCCCTCAGCAGCCCGTCTGCACAGGGTCCACACATCCCTTAGTGCAAAAGTTCATCACTTGTACACAGTATGATCTGAAAGGTAAAGACGTCTATTTAGTCTAACACAAACATACACATTTAAATAAATAAATAGTACAAGCCCAATCAGATGTATTCCCATCACCACTAGCATCACTGAGAGCAACTGAACCCTGGTCGATCTAAGGATAAAAAACACTCAAGCTGTTTTCTGTTTCTTTCTGCACTCTTCTCTTTTTACTCTGCAACCTTTATTTTAGTGCTCCCTTGCCTGAGACCATGAGAGATGGTGACTCAGTTGGAAGGAAACCTTCAAAAAACATCATTAATTCACCATTAACTCAACACTGAAGTGTTTTTTATTTTAAAAAATGATCACATTCTTATTCATCATTTCCAGATTTGCATAGGTCACAAGGTCTCTGGCAGTTAGGAACTCTTTTTTCAGTAAGGTTAAAAGATTTGGTTAAACCATGAACTCCATGACAGACATGAAGGACACCTCATCACCCTACAACAAAATGAGGTGTTCACTTTGGCCTTTAAAACACTCAGACTGATGTCACAAGGCTAGTTCAAGGAGATCAAAAAGGATCTCCTTCTAGATTTAAGGTTAAAACAAGAAAAAGAAAAAAATATCATCCATTTCATAATTTGAGAACTAAAGGAAAGATCTTTGAATGTTCTCTTAAAGCTACATGATGCTAAAACAGATAAAAGATTAAATGAAAGAAATGGAAACTACCAAATAAAAGTATTTTATCTTTTCTTTTTGAATCTGGGTGGTTTCGATGAGGGCATCGGAACACAGTAATGACTTTAATGAAGAGGACTTGTTCTTAATTGAGATTAGATTTCTGTTTTATCTTGCTGCCACATCAAGGATCCTTTAGTTCCAGTCTGAATGGCGTCTCATTGAGGTCCATTATGTGGTTGATCGACCATGTTAATTTAAACTGCGTGCCATCAGTTAGCTGGTGTAATTCTAACAGGCTACACTGCAAAGCTCCTTTGCTATTAATCTATCAGAGGATGGAGATATTTCTTGTTTTTCTTTTCCTTTATTATCAGATTCACCAAATTGCTAAGCCGCTATTTGTGTTCCTGCAATGTGCTGAGTGCTACATGCCGGCAAACAGATTGTTTTTATTTGCATTTTCATGTTTTACATGTTTACATGGTTGTGACCTCATGTTGGGTTGTTTCATACCTTGAGTGTCCCCACCACCACCAACATATCTCTTCTTCTCTCTTGCTTGGCAGGCTAGCAGAAAGTAGCTTTTAGTGCAATTACATGGGTTTCTACACATCAATTAGCAATTCAATTAAATCTTGATGTGATGAATAGCGGTGAATAGGAGTGGATGAACTACTGATCTTGCTAATAATGATCTTGCCGATTGCGTTGATCATTCACTGGCTAAGGAGACAGACGTGCCAAGGTCATTAATTAACACACAGATGGAGCAGTAAGAGGACAGAGACAAAAGATGATACATAAAGTTATCATTTCACTAGTAGCTCTATAAATGATATAAATTGTTTGATTTGGTCACATAGTGCAGATCCTAATAGATATTTCTTTAAGGAGAAAAGCACAGCACAGTATTTTAACTCGGTGGCCACCATAAATTAACAACCTCTGTGACAGGTAAATGAATAATAAGTTTCTAGTAAGTTCCTGAGTTGATTAAATGAAAATTAATGTTCTTTGGTGCTATTTCAGTTTCTTAGTCCAAATATGTTATGCAGCTCATTTGTCATTTTATTGTACTTGGTAGGCCGCTCGTTGTGTTTGTGTTTTTAAAATATGCATCATGTAATTTGTGCTTTTGCTCAGTTTAAGCCGAGGAGTGTTTTGATAGTCTCATAGATCATTCACCCTGATGCTACACTAGCAGGTTGTTGCTATCGGTTACTATTTAGACGACTAGAGATGGGAAATTCAAGTTAAAAAGGATAAAACCATTATTACTATGATTTACGAGGAAAGCGTGCCTCAACCTTTTCCTCGTATGACACCTTTAGAGAGAGCACTGAGCACCTTGCAAATATTTGAAGGTTCACGCATACTTGGCTGCTCTGGGCCACTGGTTAATTCTGTTCGGGTCAGTGGCTTTAATGAATCAAATTTAATTCCTTTGCACTCTTTTCCTTTCCACTCTGTCAAGATCTGATTAGATATTTTAGGACAAGACACTCCATACAAAGTGTGGTTCTGAGAATTTAATTATTCAAAAGGCAGGGTAATGATGATACAGTATGTGATGTTGTGCCAGGCTCAGACTACAGTGGTTTTAAACTCCTTACTGATTATAAAACGCTTTGAATCACACACATAAGGAGAAACTTCAAAGTTGATCTTCTCTTTAATCTCAAAACGGCACATATTAGAAGATTAGAAATGATGGCGCATCACACATCACACGGTTGTTGTGCCAGGGAGAAAAATGCATCACCTAATAAAATATGTGTGTGTGTGTGATAGTGTTGCAAAAATTTGCTTTTGCATTAGTAACATTTTGCAGCGATCAAGTCCAAAAGCAAAAGGTTCAACAACAAAAGAATAGAAATGATATATTGACTGTTATTTATTTCATATTTCTAGATTACTAATGTTAACTAAACAAAACTAAAATGTTCATTTTATGCAATCGCATTAAAATTAGGGCTGTTTGATATTTTTTAAATGTTAGTGTCCATAGTTAACTCGCAATTAACAGCAATCGGAAATTAATCGCAAATCAAATACAGGTTCTAAATGTACCTTAATAGGATATTTACACACACACACCCTCCACCCTCAGACCTCTGGATCATTGAAGAATTCCTTTGTGACTTTTTAACATTTGTATTTGAGTTCTGCTACCCTACAGGGACACAGGAGAAAATAAACAGAAAATGGAATTTTGTGCGCACTAAATAGTACATCATTGTCTTTAATCGCTCATTTTTAAAAATTACTGAGTTAAAAAGAGTCATGTTAACTATGACAACCCTAATTAGAATACCAAATTATTTGACACAAATTTTTTTAGATAACCTTTTGTAAGGCTCAGAAGTTAGATAGGTGAGGATTGAGTTGTTTCACTGTATTTCTTTATTTTTTTGTCACTGAGAGGATGGATCAGGTACAAACTGGCCCAAAAGTCAAGGGTTGTGAGGCTGTATGCAGAAAAGAGTTAAAAAAAACATCTTTCTGCACTATTAAGTTCATACAGAGCATAATGGGAAACAGAAGAGAGAATAAAATGTAAATTGGCTTCTGTTGCATATGAAATACTATCTGGTGCACACCATCAAGTATTTCGTGTGTACCAGAAACTGACTTTTAATGTATTTTTTCTTGTGTCCCCTCAAGGATACTGTAGTTTCTCTTGGGCACAAGACAATATCTGGAGCAAAAATTTTGGGTCCCCCTAGGGGACCAAAACTTTCATACACATTTTTAAGTCAATGAAAATTAAGACACCTTTAAAAGACAAGAATTGTCACAAAGATAAGAAGAATGCCAGCAGAGCAGCTAAGCATTTTATCAACAAGTTCCAAGACATCTGTTACTTTTGATTGGGTGTACATACCCTTCACTCCCACAATTCATCATAATCCAGAGGAAAATGTAATCATCAACTTTGGTAATTAGACTCCAATAGGAAATTGCAGACTTTGACCTTGTTGCTTATGCAGACCTGCCAACCTGTATGCATTTTGCGTCCCATGCACAGTTATTCACTTCAAAATATGCTCGTACAATTTGTCTCACTTAAAAAAAGATGTTGACACTTTTTGAATTTGAGTAATTGTGCTGTGCTGCTTTGTAAACGAATAAGCATTTATTCAAAGAAACTAACCAAAAAATAAATAAAAAGAGAGAGAGAAAACAGAGCAATGTCTGAGCTGATAATATTTCCCAGCATTTACTTACTTGTAAAAAAAAAAAAGGTTTGGTAATAATAAAGCAGGACCTGCTGATTTAGCTCTTTTAGCTTCTCCTTCCTCTTCCTCACTTCACTGGCTGCTTAAACTGCAGCAAATGTGTGCGAAGGGGAAAACTATCCACGTTTGTTAACTTATTCATCTCATTATTAAAGTTGACTATAGGGAAACATAATTTGATAATGACGGTAAACTCCTTCTGTTACTACTGTCTGCTGCTATCCACCTTCTTAGTATAAACGACACATGTGTTTTTATTGTAAATGTAAAGGTTTATAATGTAAAACTACTATCCTACTTTAATCTCTGCATCCACTATTTTAACATTCTAACAGAATCCATCCAAAAGATAAACCGTGTCAATCCATAACCAACTCTTTTATGATTTGGTCCTACAGTAGTGACTCTGTTTGAGTCCTGCTCAGTGTACACAGCTCATTACTTCTTTGTGGTCACTGTTAATAACTACTATTAATCATATTCTTCATTGTTTACAGCTTAGTAGAATTACTTCCTATATAAATTGAGTTGTTTACGACGTGGTGCAGTTAAAAAAAAGATTCATATATATTACATCCATTAGGCTGACATTGTTCTGTTGCTTTTTGGATTATTATATTTTACAAGTCCACAGAAAATAGCTGCTTATAAAGAAAGGAAAACTTCAAAGAGAAACAAAAATCATCTTGGCTTGTTTTTAAGGGCGTTCAAATAGAATCAACATTCTAAGTGGGTGGATGTCTGACTGCTGCTGCTGAGGGTCCTAGAACATTTTTTAGATTGAAAAGACGGGTGTCGATGGTGGATGAGCATTCCATGATCTGACTGGATGCATTATATTAAAAACATATACAAGTGGAATACCATTCAGATGAATGGTATTTTTAAAATGCCAACATTTCCTTTTTCAGAAATACTTCTGTTTTCAATATCTAATGAATCATCATAATGTTCAACACACTCCTATTCCAACACGGAACGATATACTTATGTAAATTAGAGAGTTAGTGTGTGTCGTTTTTATTGTTATAATAAAATTTTTTGCATAGTCCCTTTAACGAGGGACTAATGAAGTAAAGTGCTGACTCATCCCTTAAGTTGTAGTTGTGACTAAATGTGGCTTCTCTGTTGTCGTTCATCACTGAAGTAATAGCAGAATATTAGAGAGAGAGAAAAAATATATATTTATATTGATTCTGCAAAAAAAATTAAAACATTTTAGTTAGTAGAGATATTACAAATTATTTTGTTTAATCTTTTCATTAGAGCAGTAATTCCCATGCGTAGTTTGGGTTGGGACCCCACTGTGGGTCATCAAACAGTTAAGGGTCTTCAGATGATTTCCAGAAATCAGATCAAATTGACAAACAGTTCTTTTTTCAATATGTTTACTATAATTTATGAAAATTAAATAATTGCCATACATGAATATAAGTGGTGCAATAATTTGAAGCTGTTTGTATTTCCATTATGTCGTCATTTCTTTAGCTTTTAGTTTTTCACCAGCAGTATTTGGGGTCACAAGTCTTTGCCTTTTTAATTTTGTGGGTCAGAATCTAAAAAATGTGAGCACTACTGCAGTAGAAAGGCATGACTTTAAGATTTATCATCAAATTGTGCTCACTCTATTCATGAGGGACACAATGACCATATCCCTTCCCTGTTGTTTGTTGGATTTACTTTGTATTCATCACTTCTGTGTGGCTCCTCTATTTCAACTTTACAACAAGGGGATTTTTTATGTTCTTGTTCATTTACTAAGTTTGGAAATTCATGACTTTATTAAGGATAAATATGCACATTTCAGCAGCAGTTTTACTGCCTTTTTTACCTCTGGAGAAGCTTCGATACGTCTAAACTTGATGTGGTCTTGTCCCTGGGTTAAAGTTTAGATGGTGCTTTGTGCCGTTGGAGCAGGTTAGGAGCAGCTGGCTTGGTGCTGTTACACGGGGTTATGTATTGCATTGTGGGTAGGCCATCCATCAGGGAGAATGCAGCTCCCAGTGGTAGTATCTTTGATGGTGTTGCCTGGCCTCACTAGTACGCAAACCCCTCTAAATTATTCTGGCTGTGAAGAGAGCCCCAGCATTGCTAAAGCCTTGCATGACCTCCCAAATCACATCTTTGAATCAGATTGCCACCTCCTCCATTAGCTTAAACCCAGAGGCCTTCTCCACTGGTCATTAATACAGTATTTTATAGATGGTTAAGGTTTTGGTTTAAAGCTTTTTATGCTTAAAACATAGTTAACAAGAATTGTTGCTGGAAGCAAATTGTATAAGGCTGTGTTATTGTATCCATCTGCAGTTGGTATATATAGGTATGTACATGGAGACACACATGCCAGAGATCTCTACAGGTCCCTTTGGGGCCACTTACACAATTCTCAAGGCTTGAATATCAGCATTTGTGCTCTGCTGTGATTTGCAAAAGGAACTGACCTACTTCCATGAACTTTTTACAACAATGCATGCATGATATTTGATTTTAATCAATATGTATTAAATACTTACCCACATAAACAGAAGGATTAGTTTGGTGGCAGTCCAATACAACTTTTGCATATTAGAAATATCCAGATTGTTGGTCCTTTTAAAACTACTACTTGTTTCTTTTCCATCACCACCAAAGGTAGAGGAGAAAAATGGGGTTAAGGTCCTGTGGGACTTCCACATATAGACCAAGAAACAAACGGTGGCTAACCAACGAGACATGGTGGTGGTCTGCAAACTTCAGAAGAAGGAAGTCGTGATAGATGTTGTGATTCAAAGTGACTGTAACATCAAGAGGAAGGAACTTCAAAAGCGCAAGAAACAGCAAGACTAAAAAAGAAAAAGAAGTTGAGAAAAGTTAGGCCAGTGTGTCACTGGGCTGTGACTGTTGGTAACTAGCTGGAGATAAAGTTGCAGAAAATATGCAAATTCTTATGTGGAATTGCACTGATTTGGTCAGCACAAAACTTTGGCAAGAAATGTTACATATGGCTGGTTTTCGTGGAGCAGATGATGTAAATGCAAGCAACTTTTGAATCTATTGTGCAAAATGTATTCATAAATTGTTATAATTATGTCTCAACTTGCAATTTATTCTCACCTTTTTTTATTTTGTCAACACTTCTTCTAAAAGTTGCCTGACATTTCTAGCACTTTCAGACTCGTGAAAAACAAACTGAAAAGGATTCAGGCAAATTCCCAGATGTTTGAAACGACTGAAAGCAAACTTATTTTTGAGCATCTTCAAAATTCCAGTGAAACAAGATCAAGACCCTTTGACTCCTGTGGGGAAATTAAAAAACCTTGCAAACAGTTTGGAGTATTTTGGAAACTCCCTTGTCGTTTACAGTTTGTTGTCGAGCTCAGTGAGTTACTTACAGTGCTGCCGATAGCCGCTCTCACACTCAGGGTGGAGACCCCCAAACTGTGAGTGTCTCCAGCAGGTTCCAGGAACAAGTTTAGAGACTTTTGTCTAGACGTGTGCAGTCCATGCAGCTAAGATACTGCCTAGTACGTTTAGGAAAGGGAAAAATAGAGAAATTAATTAAATTCTAACATAATTTTGCTTCAAGGTCTAATTCTGAACATTTAATAAGATTTATTCTGTAGTTTAGAGCTGTATTTAGTTAGCTTTGTTCACATCAATTCATTCCATAGAAACATGTCCATCATCATTTGGCCTTTTGCTCCTTTGAAACCACATTTAAATGTGGCTGATTTTCTGCTGCTTGCTTGCTTAGTGAACCGGTTCATCTGACTGTGAAACACTTTAATAATCTCACACAGTGATTCTTCCTCTGTGTAATACATTTACATATTGCTAAGTTGTAAGATCAAATTTAACAAAAAGGCAAAGTGTTTACAAGGACCATCTGGCATCTGTGTTTTTGCATTAGTTCTGATGAAAGATAGCAGGATAGCAAGTATTTTATAGTCAGAATACCAGATAATATGTAATCACCAAGCACCCACAATGAGCTTTGTTATAAGAAAATATGATACTGTCTCGTAAAAAGCAAAAAATTGTTGGTGTAATCTCAAAAAATGTGCTTTATGAAGATTTTATGCATGGTTCAATATGTATCCAGGAGAATTATTAGTTACGAGTTCTTCATTTCATGGAATCGAGTCCTTCGCCATATGTTTTTATGTATTCTTTGACTATAGAATAACATTCTGGTTTTATAGAATTATCAAGACCACATAAATAATTATCTGTATATTATTTAATTAAATATCAGCACTTTTCTTTGGAATGTTTCTGAAATCATAATGAAATATCTGTGACATAATTTGGTCCAAACATTACAGAAATATAACGCAGCACAAAAATTACCAGCAAATAAAAACAGCTGACTGACTGAGATGTTTTTAAACCTGTGTGCTTCCAATCAAAATGCCAAGGATGCTTTTTCATCCTGATTTTTTTCCTCATTTGATATCAACCTCAGACACCCAAATATTTGCTCTCAAGTACAGAAAAAGTTCACCACAGCAGTATGTCTTTGTGCTTCTATTATTTAACATTTTCTCTTCTTCCATGTCTCTTTTTCTTGCAGCTTTTCTTTTATACAAATATATATACTATATAGATCGATCGCACCCTCCTCCGCCCCTTTTCATCAAAAACCAGCATCCATGAATCCTCATCATCAGACCTGCTCGATCATCACAACGGTCGAGACTCTTTAAGGGGGCGGAAATGATACGGTCTAATTCTCAAAGACAGCACACCCTTCTTGTTGTTTTTCTGTTATACACAATGTCAAGTAAAGTCATTTATTGGCAATTAGTTTCTTTCTTTCTGAACTGCATCTTTTATTACTTATATTTAACATTTATCTAAACATTCTTAGTTGCATGTTCCTTTGTATTAAAGTGTCACAATTAAATTCTAACTTATCATAAACATTTCACATTTTCCTTATCCGGTCAATGTAATGTTTGCGGACATCCATTTTTGCTGTAAAATGTTTTAATAGATTTTCACACGTAAAACATTTCTTGCATGCAGCTTTTTTTAAAAGTCTGATAATAATGTCAAATACTTAAATTTTCTCATTTCACGTGTTCACAGTCTTTTGCTCTTTGTGGATGATGAGGTCTTCTTAGCCTCATTGAACTAAAACCTTCAACTCTTGCTGAGGAGGTTAGCAGCTGAGTGTGAAGGTGCTGGGAGGAGAACCAGCACCTCCACATCTGAAATCATGGTTCCAAACTGGAAAAAGGTGGACTCTAGATATGGTGTGGTGTCCTATTTCATGCAGAGGAGTGTATATATCTTGAGATCTTGTTGACAAGAGATGGAGCAGGAGATCAACTGCCAGATGTGAATGCTGCCTTTGATCACATCGGAGGGATTCTGTCTCTAGGCTGGCCTGGGAACACCTTGGGATCCCAATAGAGAAAGTGGCTGACAGAACGGGCTTACACTTTGACAAACACAGACCATATAAAGCCTGGTTCACACTGCAGGATAATTATGTCTCCCCTTCCAACCAACTTCAGAATGCCCTGATTACCGTAATGGCTCTAAAGGTCATTTTATCAGATATTCCTGGTGTGTGTATTAAAAGTGTCCTGATCCACTCTGAAGGATGTTGGGACTGTTTGGATCCCAAATTGGGGAAATCCAACATGTTGGATTGCCTTGGCCCGATATCGCAGTTTGTGTGGTGTTCTCCAAGGACAAAGAACATAGCGTATTGAATGTGACGTGTAGCCAATCAGAGAGTGATGTGACAGAGATATGCTGCATGAGGCTGGGGGAATCCAAAATCAAAACAGCTGTTTTTTCCAGTTGCCATATGTGGGGTCTCTCACATTTTAGGCAGCCGTGGCCTAGGGGTAGAGAGGCTGCCCCTCATGTGGGCGCCCCGGGTTCATGTCCCAGCCTGGCCATGTGTGAAAGTATCTCTGGGCAAGATTCTGCCCAGAGATACTTGCCCTGCCCAATTGCCCTGCCAGGCCCAACTGCCCTCAGGTCTCCCTTGAATAAGAGGTTCTTGATGTCAATGGGACAACCGCTGAATAAATTAAGGTTTTGAAACCGTCTAACATCTTGATAACCCTGCCATGTGAACCGGTCTTAAGTGGAAGATGATGATACAAGACGGTCTATTCTTTACAATGAAAATATCATCAATAAATGTGATGAAAACACACATGGTCAGTGGTTATGATGACTTCCTAGATCATAATCACACTTTACTTTTTGTTTAAAATTTTACTCCATTTTTTCCTCGTTATTCTCATTATCAGCTAGGTATCTCCTCTATTCCTCTTACATGCTCTGCTTTCTGTTTGCAGGCTGTAAGAAATCCCATTGACCATTAAATGGATGATTGTAAACATCCAGCTATAATGACTTTCAGATACGGTGAATGAACTTAATCAGCACTACAGTGTATAATCTGATTAAGGTTCACATTGTTGTTTCATAACGGCCACAAATGAAACTCATCATTAGCCTGCTGACTCTGGTGTCATTGAAGGTTCACTGTTACAAACGACGGTCCTAATGATGCCCTGAACCGCCTCTGTTTGCATCAGAGAATTATTCACTTGACCTTTTCAGTTGTGTTTTACTGCATTTACGTAGCTGCCTTCCCTTTTTCCTCCTCGACTCCTCCGCCCTTCTTACTACCTCCTGAATATTTTAAAGTGACTTTAAAAAGCTAATAGTTGCATCACGCTCCTTATCATTTTTTGTGTGTGTGTGTGTGTGCTTTTGTTTCAGAATTCTGTCTGATTTCTCTTCATCCTCATCTTTGGAGTAAAGCAAGGATTTTTTTTTTCTTTTGGTTCATATTAACTGTGTGTAGCCTCCCCAAATAGGCTACATCCTCTGACCTTTGACCTCTGTTGACCATCACAACAATAATCCATCTTTTTCCCAATAACTTGGAATACAATCACTCTTGGATTATGTTTTAACCTGAATCAAGATCCCTACAGGTGTCCTACTGTCCACTTTCAAGTGTCCATCTCCCAGATGACCTTAACTGGACACTAACTGGTCTAATAAAACACTCTCTGTAAAGAAGTCTCTTCTTTAAAACCACAGACTGGTGTTCCAACTGTAATCTCTTGTTTACAGAACATTCTCTTGTAGTGTTTCTGCTCAGGGTCACCCACACACTCACACTCAAAGTGTTATAATGCTTTTCTGCTATTTCATGCATTTCTACCATTATAATGTGAGTCTTAACGGGCGGAAGTCATGTGACTTGGTAACTCCCCACCAGTCCCTTGTCCAATCAGAACGATTCACAACTTCGCTAACTCAGTTCTGATTAGTACACTTAACATCTTCTGATTGGTTAAATTTAAGATAACTCGTCTCAAAACTAATACTCAGTTCCGGTACGAGTCAGTCTTGTCTTGTCTTGCTGGTCTTGTCTTGACAGTCTTGTCGAGTCTTCATACAGTCTCAGTCTTGGTCTGAGCTACAGCCTGAATGCAGCCGGAGCTGCTATGCTGCTATCTTAGCTGAACCCTTATCAGCTTTGAACAAGGCCTCTCGTCTCTCCCTCACCACGGGAAGATCAGAAATGAGTTCAGCATGCCTGCTGAAATGCCTCCCTTGCTGACCGGGACGTATCCACGGACTGTCCGGCGAGGTCCTCGGCGGCCACGCCTTCCAGGACCACCACTCCGAGTCTGGGGACTCCAGCCTCAGCTCGTGGAGAAACCAACGCCTGCCAGATCTAGGAGCGTCCACCTTTCAGTGAGCGAACACTACTTTCTGATCGAGAGGTTTGCTTTGATAAAGCTTAATTCTTCCAAACTCAAATTAGCCCTAAATTGACTCTTAAAGTCCCAATAGGTTAACTAATTTAACTAACTTCCCTAGTCATTAAAACATATGCTACGGTCCGTTAAAACTCACAATTAACTATCTTTAACATCCTCAACATGTTTAAGAATATTAATTGTGTTTACATCAAACTTTCAAACTGTCTTATCTGTCTGTGTTCTTAGGTTTTTCAAATTAAATGGTTGTTCAATCCTTATCGTCTCAGTTCACGTTATTAATAAGGTATTTCAATTCACTGTACTCTTTCAAAGAACCTAGATAATTCCTGTAAACACTAAATATAAGTGATAGTATTGGAGATATTTTCTCCATATAAAACTTCCAAAACTTATTAGTGAATTTACAGAGGGTGTAGTTAAAATAACTAAATAGTTATTTCAAAACGCTACATATGGCGGAGCCAGCCATGTTTTAAACTGTAATGGCATTGCCAACCAGTTTTTAAGTACAAAATTAATACCTAAAAAAGGATTAATAACTATAAGCTGTTTAATGACTGAACTCCATTTTCCCTGCCAAGAAGCACACACAGTCCTTGCTGATAAGATAAGCGTTGCCACCTCATCACTGAAGCCAAGTCTGATACTTGTTAAGCTGTTTCACTTCATGTCTGTTTTCACAGTTAAATGTCTGTTGTGTAACTTGTGTATGCTTGGTGACAGGAGTTTTCCGACGTGGAGACAATAAAATTCCGGCTAAGTTCTAAGCTGTTTATCAGACGGTTAACACGACGTCCAAGAACGCGTGGCCTAAATCCGACGTCCAGAGACAAACCAGGTAGAGACCTGTTGTCCTTCGTCAAAAATCTCGTGCATTTTCACGACGAGTTTAGGTAGCATCGGCTGAGTACGTCCCCCGAGCTAACCACTAAATAGGTAAATATCCGCTGATTCCACTAGACAACGCCGCTTTTATCCGTCTTCCATCGCCTCGTTTAACTCTTTGTCTCAGAGACACATCACTTCATTACATTTGTTCAGCTTAACTCTTTCTTTCTCCTTCAGTGAATTATCTTCATCAGAATAAACATGTCTGAACAAAAACAGATAAAAGAGGGTAGACGCCTCACCACAGGTGAAATTGCTGACTTTATAGTAAAAATGGGAAAGTTTGTACCTGAACCAAGGTACCCTAAAAAGCTATCTGCTTATTTCAGGAAATTTGACAGGCTCATGGAAGACTACCCTGACACATGTTTAGAGGACAAGATCTTTCTTCTTGAAATGACCTCAGACATGATGGTGGGTATGTTTATTGACCGTCAGTCACCACACACGAAGAGTGACTTTGACAGGCTACGTAGAGCTATCGCCAAATATTTCTACCTTGATGAGGAAGCTGCAGGCCTCCCGGCTGTGAGGCCCGAGCAGTCTCTCCCTCAGACTCCTGCCGCAGCGAGTACAGAAAAGACAGTCAACCCCAAGGTGACTCCCGTCTGCCCACCTCCACGGTTGGTGCTGGAGCCCCCAGCATATAGAGTTACTGTGTCTAATGGTCCAACCACTGTTTCACCTGCAATTTCTCCAATGCAGAGGATGGCAGAGCGATTCAAAAAAGACTTGCCAGACCCTAATGATCCTCGAGGTATTCGTAGTTTTCTCACTCTGATCGATGCCCAAGGGTTTAGAGGCTGGTATAGATGCGATCTTGTTCGACGCGTTGCAAATGGTTCTTGGGAGAAATTCATAAAGCGTCTGCCAGTAGACGTGACATTGCGCTGGGACCTACTACGTCAAGCCATCTTAGATCATTATCCACTACCTGATCCTACAGATGCCAGTCCATCTACTGCATCTGATCCACCAACCTCAGTTTCCATCACTGAGAAAAGGGGGGTCACAACACAACCTGATCCTCCTCTAACAACATCTGACCTTCCAGTGTCAAGCACAGACCCTCCAAAGGTCAACGCTGACGCTCCTGAGTCCAACATCTCTCTGCCTCTCTCAGAGTCGGGCAGTTCTCCGGCGTCCGGCACAGAGCCCGTCCCGCTCCCCGCGGAACCGGTCAGCCCTCAGGCGCCCCAGACTGAATCCCCTCTCTTAACAGCAGAACCCGAGGAGCTCCCACTCGGCCCGCAGGAACCCCTTCTGCTCCCCGCAGAACTGGTCTCCCCTGCTGGTCCTCAAGGTGAGCCTCCTCCTCCTCAGGTAGAACAGGTCTACTCTACTCTAACAGTAGAACCAGAGGAAATCCCACTCAGTCCTCAGGTGCCCCGAGCTGAACTCGTTCTGCCCCCCGCAGAACCAGACTGCCCTACGGTACCTCACGCTGAGCCTCCTCCTACTGGACCTCAAGGTAAACCTCCTCTTCCCCCGGAAGTGCAGGTTAAGACTTCTCTGTCACAGACAGAACTCACTACTCTTCTTTGCAGTCCTCCTGCAATTAAGAAAAGACTCAAGGCCACCCTCTCAGGTGTGACCTCTTCTCACACACCCCTGGTGGTTCCTCCAAAGGGACCTCAACCATTCTCTCATCCTTCATCATTCAGTCTCCGCCTCCCGAGCGTTCGATACGTCGGCCCGGTGATGCTTTTGATGTTAACGGTGTGTGCAGTCGTGTCCTCCGACGCGACTACTTTGTCTCCCAGACTCACCTTTGACCCTGGTCCTACAAAAACGACCTTTCTCAAAGATCAGTCTTACCCGGTTATGACAATCTCTAACCTATGGAGAACTAACAATGACCTAATCCTCCACGCAAAGGGGGGTGACGTTTCTTTAAGACTCTTTTTCACTCCAACTAATGAGTCTCTGTGTTCTCTGACTCCTAACACCAGCTGTCTCCCTCTTCTGTTTGATCGGCGTGAATGTGTGTCCATGTTTATGCCTCCTTAAAAACCATGTGTTATTAACCATGTGTTTTATTGATAAACAGACTTGGTCGAGCTGTTGACGTCGCCTGCTGTACTCCAGTCAGCTGTGCGTCCATCCTGGTAAACACTAAGCCAGAGTTCCTTTATTTTACAGCCTAATGCTGTATTCATTTAGTAAAATTACTTTATGTTTAAATCAAACTTAATGTTTAATTTACTACTATTTTCACAGTTATTTTTATAAATAATTACTGTAAAGGCGAGCCAAGTCAATTTAAATTTATTTCCCTCAAATCAAATTTAGGGATCTAAAATATACTTTAGGCCATTTAAAACAAAATGTCCTCTAAAACTTTAGATTTCAGATCTAATATGACTGATTTCACTATTTCCAAAACTCAATTTTTGGTTATCAAAATCTCAATCCTTAGTTTACTAAGTTATTTCCAAAACTTTAAGTAGTTTAAACTTAGTTTAAAATATGACGTAATGTCTTTTCAGAATTCACTTTAAAAGTGTCACTCCTAGAGTAACCTCATGGGAGTGAAGTCAATCTCTTCAGAGTTTTATACAAATACTAGAGCTCTTAAATCATTTAAATAGGTTAAATCCCTAATTAAATGTAATGGCATGACACATAGCCTTATTTTAAAATTAGATTAATTCAATTTTTTCTAGTTTATTTTAACCAAATCTGCCTACATTCACACATTTTGAATACCCTCCATCAGATTGTGGTTGTTTTGCTGTGCTGTGCCTCTGCTCTGCTCCACTGTCCAGCCACCGGACGTCCAAGGTCCCAACTGGTCTCGTCTGCGACTCATCTGCCGACGCTGCTCTGGGTTGGAGATCTTCATCAACGACGCCTCCGCTGCTGCCTACTCCTTCACAAACTGCCCCACTCCTCAGTCTCCTGGCATCGTTTGGATCGGTGCCCTCCTCCTGATTCTGTTTCGTTGTGGGATGCTCCTAATTCCTGAAGGTCAATGACACAGGTGCCCCTGTGTCTGGTAATCTCTAAACTCAAGCTCTGATTCATTCATTTTTGATTGACTCTGTCCGTTGGAAAGGTACCACAATCCTTTCCTCCTTTTCGGGTCCTGATGATCAATGATGTCCTCCGTCATCGGATTTGGTATTTCAAGGCAACGACCTTCTGCTAGGAGTCCTTGACCTTGAAATAAAGGGGGGATATGTAGCCTCCCCAAATAGGCTACATCCTCTGACCTTTGACCTCTGTTGACCATCACAACAATAATCCATCTTTTTCCCAATAACTTGGAATACAATCACTCTTGGATTATGTTTTAACCTGAATCAAGATCCCTACAGGTGTCCTACTGTCCACTTTCAAGTGTCCATCTCCCAGATGACCTTAACTGGACACTAACTGGTCTAATAAAACACTCTCTGTAAAGAAGTCTCTTCTTTAAAACCACAGACTGGTGTTCCAACTGTAATCTCTTGTTTACAGAACATTCTCTTGTAGTGTTTCTGCTCAGGGTCACCCACACACTCACACTCAAAGTGTTATAATGCTTTTCTGCTATTTCATGCATTTCTACCATTATAATGTGAGTCTTAACGGGCGGAAGTCATGTGACTTGGTAACTCCCCACCAGTCCCTTGTCCAATCAGAACGATTCACAACTTCGCTAACTCAGTTCTGATTAGTACACTTAACATCTTCTGATTGGTTAAATTTAAGATAACTCGTCTCAAAACTAATACTCAGTTCCGGTACGAGTCAGTCTTGTCTTGTCTTGCTGGTCTTGTCTTGACAGTCTTGTCGAGTCTTCATACAGTCTCAGTCTTGGTCTGAGCTACAGCCTGAATGCAGCCGGAGCTGCTATGCTGCTATCTTAGCTGAACCCTTATCAGCTTTGAACAAGGCCTCTCGTCTCTCCCTCACGACGGGAAGATCAGAAATGAGTTCAGCATGCCTGCTGAAATGCCTCCCTTGCTGACCGGGACGTATCCACGGACTGTCCGGCGAGGTCCTCGGCGGCCACGCCTTCCAGGACCACCACTCCGAGTCTGGGGACTCCAGCCTCAGCTCGTGGAGAAACCAACGCCTGCCAGATCTAGGAGCGTCCACCTTTCAGTGAGCGAACACTACTTTCTGATCGAGAGGTTTGCTTTGATAAAGCTTAATTCTTCCAAACTCAAATTAGCCCTAAATTGACTCTTAAAGTCCCAATAGGTTAACTAATTTAACTAACTTCCCTAGTCATTAAAACATATGCTACGGTCCGTTAAAACTCACAATTAACTATCTTTAACATCCTCAACATGTTTAAGAATATTAATTGTGTTTACATCAAACTTTCAAACTGTCTTATCTGTCTGTGTTCTTAGGTTTTTCAAATTAAATGGTTGTTCAATCCTTATCTGGTCTCAGTTCACGTTATTAATAAGGTATTTCAATTCACTGTACTCTTTCAAAGAACCTAGATAATTCCTGTAAACACTAAATATAAGTGATAGTATTGGAGATATTTTCTCCATATAAAACTTCCAAAACTTATTAGTGAATTTACAGAGGGTGTAGTTAAAATAACTAAATAGTTATTTCAAAACGCTACATGTGTGAAACAAATTTTCAACCTCATCTGAAAAACACACCCATTCTCGTTTTCAATATTTCTCACTTTTCAAACTGTTCACCACAAAAAAAAAAAAGCATTGGTTTGATTTTCCAAGGACAAAAGTCAAACTACTTCAACTGGTATTAAAATGAAACATGCTGAATGACATTATACTTATAAAAGTACATTAAAACATGATTCTGTCCCAGGGTTTGTGAGTTTTCTGACAAACGCTTGAAGGAGAAGCTTTTGATTCACTGAAACTTTTCTTTTTTTCCATTCAGGATGACTTTTGTTTTCAACAACTGCCTCCACAACCTCTTGACAGCAATAGAGCTTCACCCAAATAATTGGATTATTTTGATGACAGGGTAACAATGAATGTTCACCAGAATGAAAACATGAAACAATATAGAAAAGTAGTGAAATAAAAACAAACAAAGACATTTTTGTACTTTCGCTCTTCTTTCAGAGTAAAAATCAGAACTGGATTCATCCAGTCACACATGCAGGTAGCTCACAGCCAAACGGTCCCCTGGTGCTCGTTGCAGCTCATCTTCTAACCTTTACTCTCTGTTTTTCACAAGTCGAGTGGAGACAGCTGTGCCTGGCACATGCTGGACATGAGGGTTAGTCAGCAATGGATGAACACAGAAAATAGACTCTCAACAAACATTAACACTTTTTTAATAACGTTTTGTAATTTGCTCATTGCTCAGATGGAGACGGATCTTTCAGATCAAAATGCTTCATTATCTGACAAAGTAAAGAGGTATAAATCAGAGTGTGTTTATGTTTTATGCACCTCTAGGTGTGCATTAATTGTGTTTGGTGTACACAGAAGCACATCAAGTAGAACTTAAACGCTGCATAGGTTGGATGTCCTGTTTGAATCCAGCGATGGTATATAGAGGCGTACGCCCACTTTGACCATATATCAGGGCTGTATCGATGTCAAGATCAAAATGTAGTCCTATATTAAATAATTTAATGATTAAACTCAATTTATCTGCAGAACACAATGACCTTATGGTTGTGGATAAACCTCTGTTTGTTCTGCAATATTTTTTTTCTTAATTGCAAATGAATGTTGTCCGCTGAGGATGAGATTAAAAAGAATTTTGATTGTTCCTGCAGATCTTTCTGGTTTGCCATTAAACTTCCTTTTAAATGGTCGTTTTCCTCTTCATTTAGAGATAAACTCCCCTCTTGCTGGGTCATATTCTGGTGACTGAGGAGACCTTGGTTGTCTATCATCATAAGTTATTTTTGTGGAGATGACTATACCCAGAAAAAACAAAATCAATAAAACTTTTAAAACCTATTTTGAGTTTATAATAAAAAAGATTAGAAATGCATGTTTCTGCTAGAAATGCATGTTTCTGCTGGTCACTTTGATACCATGGGGTTCCATTTCAAATGCATACCTCCAATTAATTAAAAACTGACAATCTGCTAATTTATATACTTTAAGAAGGTGTTGTTTTTTTCCTGCACTTGGCAAAGAACTTCAAAAGCCTGCACATTATTTGAGTTTGAGCTTCATTACTCAGGAGCTCCTTTTCCCCTTCACTCGGATGTCCCGTGTGACTTCAGAACTACAAACAAGTTTAAATTTTACAACTTAGCAGGGAATCTCAGTGGTCCACCATTTGAGTGGAAACATCAGCTCGCGTCTCTTTTGAGAATTGTGCAACATTGCCAAAATAACACGCCATGAAAGACGTTGCAGAGTCTTTTACTGGAGAAGGCTGTCACAATAGGAGCATTCAAAGGACTTTCTCTCTCCCTAACATGCATTTCCCCTGATATGTTTGCTTTTGAAAAGATGCCCAAAGATGGAGCTCGTCACATCACAGAGGGGGGGAAACAGGATAGCACAGTTCCTGGTTCTCGGTTTAGGATAGATTTTAAATAACAATCCCCATAAGAGCTTGGGAGTATCTGTTGACTTCCCCATTTACTGAGCGATGGCTCAGAGCCAGCCCACCCAAAGATATTGAATAGTATCAAGGGACACAGCACAAAAGAATCCTCCAGGGGGGGAATCTCTCACTCCTTAATATTTTTCAATAATCTGATCCACTGCTATCTATATTACCATATGGGATTCAGCAGCCAGGTAGGAGCTGGAGCAGCCTGATTTCAGACACATAATTGATTTTTGTATGAATTTAAGCAAGAGGAATGGGCATGTTGTGACAGAGCAGAGAAAGTGCCCTGTTCAAAGCTGCAGCTTTTAGGCTGTAAGGCTACATTATACCTTACTCTGAGAGAATCTGATCTGTTATTCTTGTACAGCTCTCTGAGGTGTTAGAGTGCATGAATAAGCTATAGGCTACAAGGGTTTTCTGTTCACCATCAGACACCTAGACAGACATTTAACAGAAGAGAGGCCGCGTGAAATATATTTAAAAGTTGTGTTTCTCACTTAAAAGTCTGCTTTTTTGTTTGTTTTTTTCAGGAACTGGGATAATCTGTTTCTCTGGACGTATCAATTAAAAAGATGCAGCACTGTCTGTTAGAACAATAACATTTTTTAGGAGTAACATTTCAGTTCTAAATGTCAAAACAACAACAACAAAAAAAAGTCACTAACAAAGAACGTCTGCGTGCCTTATCAGAAACACAAAACATTTCCTCTAGGCGCCAGGCTTTCAGACTGAACCATCAGGAGACTGGGTCTCCAGCCAAATGGAGTTCATCCCTCTCTGAGTGAAAGAAAGGAAAATGCCATCCTGGATAGATGAATAACTGATGAGTCACGTCCATTTATAAGGTTGAAAATGCTCACACTGATCTGATGTCATGTCTGTCTATGATTAAAATGCTTTTGTGTGCAGATGTGAGCCTGTGTGAGAGCGACAAAAGAAGGAGGAGAAATAAAAGAGAGTGGGAGAGATAAGTTTATTTTATTTGTTTATTGTCTTATCTGTTTGGCGGTGTCACCATCTACATTATTATGATTTCTTCGTCATATTGTTTTAAATAAAGTGAGCTGAGGATATGATCATGTGGAGCAGCTACAAAAATTGATAAAATCTTATAAAAAATTTACCATTTTTACAAAGGAGTGGGCGTTTTTGAAGCAAATTTCAACTAGTAAATTTTATTGTTGTAATTAAAAACCACAGAAACAGGAAACTTTTGCCAAATGCTTATGTTTATGGCAAACCAAGTAAATTTAGAGACACTTTTCTTATATGTAAATCCAATGTGAATCAATGCTATAGTTACATTTGATTTCAATCAATTTAAATTATTGTTTTTTTGTTTAGAAACCAGCTGACATCCTTGTGTGTCTCAGCATAAACATCTCACACTGCCCCATTCCAAATGTGATGACAAGAAAAGGAACAAATGAATTAAATGATGACAATTCAAATTTTTTTATTCCTTTTCTTTACAGATTTGATCTTGTTGAAGTTCGCATGGAGTTGGTGTCTACTTAGGGTACAACGTGAACAGGTTTCCGGGTCATCTAACCGTGTTTTATTAAATGTTATTATTTTATTTGAATCCATTTAGGAAGCCTGTTTTTTATATTTTCCTGTATTTTTATTTAATTTTTAACCATAGTATGGTCCTTCACTTTCCTCATATGTTTACTTTGTCCCTTTGAAAATAAGTTTGGATGGAAACTTTCTAGCAGAGACATGAAACGTTTCCCGGTAACAAGATTCTCCTGCATAAATAACAAATCTGTTCACATGCAGAAAACAACATCTCATTTACATGAACAATACATTGTTTGAATATAAGAACAAAACATTTTGTTTCTTGAAACTTTGCACAGAATGTCAAACAATCAACTTAATCCTCATTAAATGCAAATAAAAGGTTGTGGCCTTTTCTTATTTTTCAGTCCAAATTCCTCCCAATATTGCCAAAATCTCAAATAGTCCACAAAAGCAAACTAATTACCAATGTTCTCTCTCTTTCTCTCTGTTTTAGTAAAGTCAGTCCTCCCACTCAGGTGAGCTACCTGTTTATGTAAGTAGGCGACTCTTGTCTTTAATGTTGTCGGCGAACACACACAGCCCTATAGTGCTCACAGCTGGTTAATTACACAGTAGCCTCCAAGTCTCTCAAACCTCGCACTGTTGCTATAGCTGCAATGAGGGCCACTACTGAACTCCCCGTCATGCATTCTGTAAATATAAGGCATTCTTCATGGAATCTAACGATTTAATTATTATGCTGTTGAATATAACCAGCTGCAGCTGTCACTTGTTACCACATGCTGACTTCTGCAGAAAGAAGGAGCAATTAAATCTTCCCAAACAAGTGTGATAGCTGAGGAACACTTTGTAAACCTTTCAGTTCTCACCGTCAACGAGCACAGTGACTGGTAGCTTCTGCTCTACCTGCTAAATGAATTCCCTCTCCCATTTTTCAGTGCAGCTAGAGAGATGTGTAACAAGTCACCAGTCCTCTTGTAAACAGAGTGAGCAGTGACTGCGCTGAGGAAACCAGGGCTTCGCGAGAGGAGAGATGTCTGAGGTGTTTGTTAATTGGTGAGAGCATTTAGCAGACTCCTTCACAAACATATGACAATCCCACCTGTTCATTTGCCAGTCTCTCTGGCTGGTGTTACAACGTGAAGCTGACAGTGCTGTCGGAGAGTTTGGCTGCTGTCTTGACAGGCGATAACAACTTGAAACAGTCGCCTTGTCAAAACCTGCGTCGCAATCCTCAAATCATAATAAAGCCAATACATCAGCGCTGTGTTTTATTTGAAAATGTGTTTTCTTATCGCAAGTGTGCAGATATGAAAACGAAAGCCAATCTGTTTAGCTGAGAACATCAGAGTTCTCTTCTCCAGAGTTAATTCTGAAAGGGTTTCTGGGAATTTATGAAACGTTTCAAGATTTAAGAAGCAAAACATGAAAAAAAAAAGATTTTAAAAGAGCAACAAACAGATCAGAAAACAAAACAAATGTTTTATAAAATACAGTCAAAACCTTTTTTTCATTTGGATGGGGAAAAAGGCACAAAACCAGCACTCAGATTAATGACTGTCTTCTCTGTCCCATAATCACAGATCATTAAACACTTGTGCAAAAAAAAACAGTTGAATTTCACCAGCATTCATGGCCATTCATTTCAGAACATCAGTAACCTCAGCTGCGCCGCACAGATTGTGACATATGGTCTACGCCATCTGAAAACCTCAAACTTTGAGTTACCCACAAACTTAGCCAAAAATAGGCTGCAAAAATGGGTTAGTTGGATGTATTCTCAACCCCAAAAGACTCCTAAATTACTTAGAAACTTTCAGTTCTTTCCTACAGTTACACAGAAAATGAAGCATAATAAACTTTCCTAGGCATGTACATTGTTTTTACTCTAAACATTTGGTGCTGGAAGGATTGGACTCCAGACAACAGTCTTCAGAGAAGTTAACGACCGTGCCATCTGGAGGCAGAGAAGTGTTTTAGTTGCTGATAATCGATCATCTTTTTAGACTTTACTCTCGCAGATGGTTAAAAAAAGAACACCATCTGCGTGCAGGTGTTGGTGCTGCAAAATGAAAGCAATAAAGCATTTGTCTTCACGGCGTTAAAAAGTTTCCCTTGTTAGGTGAGTTATTGTGGGAGTAGTGTGTGCATGTATGGATGTGTCCATGTTTCACAATGATATGTACTTAACCTCCACTGAGGCGGAGGCTTATAACCCTCAAGTGTTTTCATTATTTGACTAAATGACAGGTTAAATGAATGGTGTTTTTTTTAACCTTTTAATAATTCTATTTCCACTTTTATATTTCTTTTTTTTTTTTTTTTTGGACTACATAGGAACTGCACATAATTTTGATGTACTTGTTACAGTGACAGTAAAGATATTCTAATTCTGATTCTGATCTTTGCTACAAATCTTTATGAGTCATACAGTAGTGTAAAAATGCAATAAATGCAAAGTAAAATTAATTTCCTGCAACATTTTCTATCATTTACAATTTTAAAAAGTTAAAATATATATTATCTTACAGAATGTGTTGTGTAACACGTTCCAGTGTGTTTTTCTTTCTCACATGGATTTTTTTGTCTGCAAAGAATCAGAGTACTTGAGTTTTTTTCCTTAATTTATATACTGTGATATTGCTGCCATCATGTGGTCGTTTGTGAGAATTACAACAAATGTGATGTGTCATGTTTTACAGTTATGGGCTTAATCATCTACACTATTATCATTATATTAATAACATTTTTATTATATTATTAAAGCGATGTTATCACTAGCAGGAAACTATTTCTACTTTTTTTTCATGGAACAATTATTTTCAATCAAAATAAGTATGTTCCCAGAGTGTTAAAATTAAATGAGTCACCATCATTTATTTACCCAGGAACACTTATGTAATTTTTTTTGTCTGGAAAAAAAAGCAGCAAGTATGTAAACAAATATAAGACCTGTGTGATTACCTCTGGTATATACATGTGGCCACTAGATGTCACTGTTTACTAAAAACTAAAAGAGAATCAAGTCTGAATCTTATTACCTCAGTGCCTTATGCTTGCAGAGTGTGGAGAGAAACCTAAAATTACAAACAGATCAACAGCCCTGTTGTTGTTTATGTGTTTCATCCTTGACGCAATCATTAAATTTACTCCAGGTGCACTGAAAAAATGTGCAAGAAGTCACACAGGAGTTTATTTCTTAACTAAATGTGAAGATCTTTGAAAATCACTTAGAATTGTTTTAATAAACTTCAATAGTTCAGCCAATAAATGTGTAGCTCTGCATGAAGATTTTGTTTGCAATGTAGACCTGTTTAACAATTCAAAAACAGATGGATTTGGGCTTATGGGGTAATGTTGTTTAAGACTTGGAAGCATTTTAAGCCTTTTAATAAAGAAAGCATGTAAATCTTGACTTGTTAGATGTTTGGAGATTATGCTGACATATTTTGATTGTTGGCTTTTGATCACTTTTGATCACCATCTCAACAGCTTTGCATGGCACAATCATCCAGCAGAATTTGCATACAAGCAGCTGCAAAGAATTAAATATTGGATTTTCTTTTTTTTTTCTTTTTTTTTTTACAGCTTAATATCACTGGTTTTTAGATGATACATTTGTTCTTTTTCTAATAGTTGATCAAAGACTAGATGAGCAGTCAGAAGAAATTGCGTTGACATTGTTCTTAACTCGTCCTGTTCTCTTATATAAGATACTCCAGTGGCCTGCACAACAAAAAGACATTAAATTAGCACAGTTGGACCAAAGCTGCACCAAAACTGTGCGTGATGCTGGCTGCTTTGATGCCAGGCCTGTTTACATGACATAATGATGTCCATACTGTCAGTATGAGGCTCTTCAATAGCCTCTATTCTTTCAAAGACTCTTTACAGATTCACAAATAGCGTTTGTTTGGTGATGATCTGTGTCTCATCACAAATGAAAGGATATACATTTAAACTTTATGGCAATGTTTAGGCACTGCATACATTTTTACGCTAGGTGCTGCATCCTCACACATTTGACTCATGCTTGATCATAACATCACTTATTTTAATGTTCATCAGTGCACAACCCTATTAAAATATCTTCTGGTTTAAAGTAACACGTGGAACAGCTGAGGTGCTCTCTAATGAAACTTAAATGCTGGTGATGCCCCAGCAGGTGATATGTAGGCTGCCCTGACAATGAGGCCAGTCCAGGAGAAAGGCTTTAGTGTCAAAGGTCAGGGTTTTAGCCTAAGGCTGGGGTGGGATCCATCCGAGCACAAAGTCTGGCGTTATCATGAATCGAAACTTTTGAACCCGAAAGCATAAAAACAAAAGCATCAAAAAGTTGTAAAACAGCTTAAAAAAAGGTTGTTATATCAGTGCACTCAATTTTTTTGTCACTTTGAACTTTACTATTATCATTATATAAAACAATATATCCTTTAATAATATAACAAGTAATAATACACAGATGTACATATAAATTAAGAACTGGTCTGGACTTTTGAAGACACTGCTGTAGCGGTCCTGGATTTAAATACAATGAAGAGACATGCGATTGACCAGAAAAGAAAAACTCTCACAGCTTAAAGCAAATGACAGATTTGTGCAACTTTGCCAAATCAAAGGCGTGTGCCTAACCAGATGTAAAGAAGTGTCATTACTAAAACACATCCAGATGTTTTAAAATTCAGATGCTATGAAAACGTGTCACTGTTCTACTTCAGAGCTTAAAAATCATGTGCTAGTAATTTGTGACAAAAATAATCATTACTCAAACACCAGTTAATGCATTGTTTTTATTTTTCCATTTTATTTTGTTTCAGTAATGGTTGCTTATCCATTTCTAATTTGCTAACATCCAAATTCTCTGATATAAGTGTGACTCTCTGACCTTTAACCTCCTGATGACCAGCACACACTCAGGCAGGTCATTTTGTGCCCATTAATAGACTCTGACTCACTCGTATTTTCTGATGCTCCTAAAAAAGAGCATGACAAATCAAACTTAAGAGGCCTTTTTCTGATCAGCTGTTCTGGAGTTTGGCATTTCAATCAATTAAAAACTTTTTTTTAAATCTTATTTCATCCCAAAATAACAATTAAAATAAATGTTCTGATCTGTGATTGGCTCCAGGTAAAAGTACTGTCAAGGCCAAGTCTGTTCTTACACTATAGTCTGAACCTCAGTCTCATTGGACATTAAAAAAAATATTTTTTGCTATGAAATGAAGCAGAAAATGTCTGGATTGTTTCAAAACTGCAGCATGTCTGCTGTATCTTCTGGATGTTATATCAGAACTCTCAGAATTCAGCACTCTTCTTTTTTAAGTGTCGCCCCTTTAAGCTGCTGAGCAGATCGACAGCAATTCAATGATGGACATGATCCCTGGATTCTGGACAGTTATGTGGTGATTGTGGTTTTTCCCAGTCTTCCATTTTTTAAAATTATTCCTGTCTTTTCTGTGTTCACACTGATTCAGACTAAATGTCTAATTAAATGAGGGAAAAACAATATTTAGGTTTTAAATTTTTAGAATTTGTGGCAAATGTGGTAGAAATACACAGGATTATACTCCAGCATGAGCCTTTTTTTTAATGTGATTTTAATAAATTTATTTCATTGGATCACTCAATCCTTTAACATTTAGTCAAATTTTATGGCAAATTTTTCATCTTATGTTCATATTTTGCTAAACATAACAAAATAAACTCACTTTGTCAAAGAAAACTTCCTAAAGCATTTATGCTCCAGCTGTAAGGCTTTTACCTCATTCATTCATTCCACTGAAACCTCCTAACAACTGTAAGACTGATTTACATAGCAGGGATCATTAAATGTGCAACCAAAAGGACACTTATGAGATTGTAAATCCACCTCATTGTGTTTGTTTAATGACTTCCAAATGGTCAGGGCTCATCTGACTATAATTATTACATCACTTTACTACATGTACACAAAATCTGAGTCCAACAGAGCACGAAACCCCATGGGGACGTGTTGCTTCATCGGTCCAGGAGTAAGGAAGAGCAACATAAACGCAAAAAGTAAGGTCTGACGGGGTAAAGGTTTAGTAAATTAAAGTGAGTGCCTTTTAATTAGTGTCACTTACATTAAAGCATATTAGAAAGGTGTTGGTTGAGTTAAAAGACAGCGATTCAATTTTCCACACGTGTTACAAGAGCTAAATAAGATTAAGCAGGGACAGATTGGAATCAAAGAAAAGCCTCTTCACTATCACTTTTCTGGCTGAGGCATCACATGATTAGATCTCCTTTTGAGTCTACAGGCAGGACTTTTTTCTCTAATCCTAGTGGGATCAGAAAAAGAGCAGCTTTTTGTCCTGTTGACATCTCAGTTCTTCTTTGAAGAAGCAACATGTCTTAAAGGAAATAAAGAAGTCAAGTTGCCTTTTGTCCTGATCCTAAGGGATTTAAAAAGCCCTGGATGTCCCCGGCATAGAAAGGGTTAACTATGCTTAAGGTGGTGTCAAGGTGAAAGGCGGATTTTCTGCAGCAATAGATGCTGTGTGAGGTCAATGAAGCTCAGACTAAAAGATAGATTCGTGTTAATAATGACACTACTTAGAAATAAACACTACCTCCAGAGCAAAATTAACTAGTCTGCTTTAATTTCTCTCTTTGTATTAGCTTTCCTGACTCATCCTCTTTGTGTAGAATTTCTCACAGGTTATCCTCATTTCAGTCTTCCAACTGTTGGGTGACTTTTACAACCAAACATTATATTGTGGGCGGGTTTTAGGGCAGCATTCCAGGGCCAGCAGTCCCACAGTTGAAATGCAAAGGAAGTTTTAGTGCAGCCCTCTAAAGCCCTGGGCTAGACACTGGCTGGATGATGCATTGGCCCAATAATGTAATTACAGTTGTTCTGGGCAGTTAGGATCCAGGCATTTTGTTGGTTTATTTTACTCCTGCTGTGACTAGGAATTAAATTAAAATGAGCAATGAGTCTTAATTAAAACAATTTCAAACAAAAGCTAGTAGAGAGGGGTTTTTTTGTGTCCAAGTCCACTGTATTTTTTATTTTTAATTAAAGGGCTTGCAGTAGGTGCAAATACCTTTAACCTTTACTGAAAATATGCAACTTTTCTTCAAACATGTTTCCAGCCTTCTCTGTCGCTGGCAGCAGCTCAGAAGCATTTAAATCACCACTAATGCACCTATAGCTTCCCTCCATCATGCAGAGCAACAGGTCAGGTACCAGCCAACAGGTGAGAGGGTTAAACCTGCAGCTCTTGCACAGTCTCCGCCTCTTTCTGCTCAATCCTGCACGCCCGGAGGCAGAAAGGGTGGCTCAGGGACGATTTATGTCGTTCCAGAGATTCACACCGGCAATTTGAGCTGTCAGCATGCTCATGAATCAACTGGATGAGGCCTCATAACTCTAGAAGATTTATTGGAAACACACAGGCTAAATTTGAATACTAAAGCAAGTGGAAGAGTGCCTGAGGGTCTAAAAGGGGGGAAATGAGGGGAAAAGAAGGAGATCGAGAAATAGGCTGCTTAGATAGATGAAGCTTTAGAGTACAACTGGTTTAAGGGAAAATTTGAGCTCAATTTGAGAACACATCTAGGAAAATTGTATTGCAAACGGAACTGCAAACTGAGAGACTTAGCACAGCTCACCAACCAGCAGCAGCACAACAAAAACATGGACATCTCTTTGAAAGTTGGAGTGACAGGCTTGTCTGAACAGTTCCTGGTCACTCCCATGAGAATCATCGTTAAGGTGTTAATGAGTTTAATTATTTACCGTTTGTCAAATATCTAATGAGGGAAACCTGATATTTTCATTCTTACCTGTCATCCATGACAGCACATTTAAAGTCCTTTCTGCGTCTCACATTTAATTAACTCATTCCATAATTACATAACATAACACTTGTGACTGCCACAAACAATAATAATATGATGACCTTGGAAGTCTTCCAGTGTGCTTACATATAAATATGCATATAACAAACACCGAGCTGCCTAATTCTGCAGAAATCAAAGTAATTCTTGGAATCACTGTCTTAGCCATCTAATTAGAAGTGGCAAACGTGTTTTGAAAGTAATATTATTGCAGCCAGATTGTTGCCCAGTATCAAAGAAAAAGAAGCCTGTTTTAAAACATATATTTTGATATTCAGTAAAGAATGTAATGGAGTCAGGGCTGAGTTCCATTTAAGGTTTGCTAGCTGGTAGTTTGACAGAACAACAAGCTCCATGAAAGGAATGTAGTCTTTGTTGTACTTTATCTACTCATGCAAGTCAAACTTTCTGCTGTGAAACTGTCCAATTTAAGATTTGGGACAATCAATGTTCTCTCTCTTTGTATTTTTATACGTTTGTTAATGTGGACACACTTGACACCTAGTGGCCCGGTGGGGGTAATTCGGTGTATTTATTAGAACAAACTCAGATATTTCCAGAGTTTAGAAGCGCACCTGGATGACTCTGTATGAGGTTTTATTCTAACAATCAAAGAGTTTAGCTGCAATCAGTAGTGATGAAGAAATGAGACCAAATCATGAGCACAGATCCTGACCAGGTATTCTACTCTGTAGACTTATTTTCAGTATAAATCGGCCTTTCAAACATTTTGAGATCAACTTCAAAACAGATATTGCCCGATGCCTGTCAGTGTGTTTGTTCAACTTGTTGCAGTTTTGCACAGCTCTGACTTGACAGGATGCTTGATGACATTCACACAATGCATGCTATAGTTATAAATACTTTTTGAGTTCCTCTTACTCTGCAGCTCCTCACAAAGCCTAAGGACATTAAATTAGTATTATAATTATTTCTAATTCTTTAGTTTCATTTTCTGTTGTATTCAGGAAGTTAGAGTGGATCCAGTTTTAATTTACTCCAAAATCTCTCTGTACTCGATCTGTTGTCCATTCCTGAAACATCCAACAGCTGCAGAGTCATCTGAATATTTCTGCAGATGACAGGTCTCTGACTGGTCCTGAAAGTCTGAGTGAAAAAAAGAACAGTGAGAGTACAGTTCCCTGTGGTGCTCCTGTGCTGATAACATGGTCAGAAAGAGTCACAAGAGTGGCGCTAAAAAGTGACGTGGAGAAATCTGTGATGTCTAATACATTAGTGCCACACATTAGTAAACAAACCGCTCATGAGCACAGTCAATTGAGACAAGTAAGATGGTTAAAACAATGGAGAATCAGGAACACATTTACCTGATAATGTGAATATTTTGCTGTTACCACCTTATTATCCTATTAAGCATTGTCAGTTTTCATAATTTACTGCAGAAAAATGTCAAAAACCCAAGCAAAGAAAACCTTAACGTAACACGACTTTGCCACTGCCAGTGACTGTCCTTTCTGACATATTTCATATCAAACATCAGAGAGACAAGAGAGACATGTGGCATGCCAGTGAATCAACTCAGAGTGACATTTCAAAGATGGCCTGCAGTGACCTGAGTGTCGATTCATCAGTGTCAACGCCATGAAGCTCTCTTCAAAGAGTCAGAGAAAAACACAGAGGTTACTAATCATGTCGGAGTGTCACTACGGCATTATTATTTTGAAACAAAAACATTAAAAATGTCTCTTCTGTAACTTCTATTTATGTCTGTGACTATCTGGTTTGTAACTAAAGGAACTGCAAACCTAATAAATATAGATTTTAAATGCAAGGATTTTTTAAAATCCTTGATCAGTGATTGAGATTTCATTCACAGATAAAATATAAATATTTTTAAATTGATTAAAGGGTTATAAGTATATGCATGCTGTATTATGCAAATGTGTTTATTACTGGAAACATTGCTGAATAGAGGCTGACCCGTGCACTGACTGCTTAGAGACCTTTAGGCCCTCACTCGGAGGTTGCAGCATGTTGGCCTAAATGTGAATTTTTGTGTTGTTTAATCTCAGTTATGTTATCCATAACCAGTTCCATGTTCCAAATGTTCCTCCACTAAATAAACCACTAAAGTTAACATGAAATCCATTCTTTGAAATGTTTGAAAATCTGGTTTAACTTTCAGCTTTGATTCAATTTGTACTGTAAAAGTTGTTTACTCACTGCAAAAACTGATTTCTAAGAAAGTAAAATAGCCTTGTTTTTAGACATGTTGTCTTATTTTTGTCTAAAAAGAAAATATATTCTTACAGCCCTACTTGAAAAAGGCCAAATCTTCTTAAATATGGTCACATTTTCTAGATTTGATCAAAGAAATCTGCCAATGAGGTAAGCGAAATTTGCTTGGCTAGATTCCTTAAAACTAGCGAATTGTTCTAAATGCAGAAAATTTTGCAATTTTTTAAGGAATCTAGACAAGCAAATTTTGCTTACCCCATTGGCTGATTTCTTTGCTCAAATCAACAATTTAACAATTTGTCATTCTTTTTTGTATTTTATCCATACGTCACACTTTATATAAATACCTTGTTTGCTGTCAGCTCCTCCCTGACTTTAATAAATGAACCAATTTGTATCATTTCTGATGTTCTCTGCGTTGTTAGCTTTTCTTTGGGAGGACTGCACACACGTCTCTCTGTGATGATTGAATCTCTTCCATCACCGTCGTAGAAAAATGGCTCCGCTCTGATCAGTGATAAGCTGGATGCCCAGGCTACTAAGTGTCCCTTTAAATGACTCCCAGTTTTAAAATGTTGCAATCTTTTGTGCTCTTTCTCTCGGCTTTAAAAAAAATGTGACTCACGCCGATCAGTTGTAGGTTAGTTAATTGCTGTGAGTGAGTAAGTCACAGATAGCAGCAGAAGGCCTTGGGGCGTAGATCACTTTCTTTGTTCTTCGGTCTCTTTGTCCTTCTCCGATTTTGGCTTTTTGCCACCCGAGCTCATTTTTCAGACGAGGAAACAATTGGCTTAGCATTCCACCATTCTCTGTCAACAGCTGTTACACTAACCTGTCGACTTTGTAATTAAAAAAGATGTGTTTGAATCATAACTGGGATTGCACTGCGTGCATGGACAGATTCAGTCATGAGGGAACAAACTCTGCTTGTTAAACGATAGCACAACCCCATCACTGGATGGGTTACAACATATAAAACACAAAAATGCCAATATAACTTAAATGTTGCAACTTAAATTGAGCATGCATGTCAGAAAAGTTTATTCACCTCTTACCCTGGTGCAACACTGCAAGTGGAGTGTTTATGTGCAGAAGGACTTTTATAACAAGAAGTAGTGAAAGCCTTATATGACTGCACAAAGGTTTCTCTATAATTTTTTGGGGGGGGTCAAAAAACATGCAACTTTTACAGTCCAGCATCCAAAAGTGTAATCAATTAACGTGTTTTCTGTTTATTGATTTAGCGCTTCATGTCTAAATTATTACGGCCTTCTCGGTCAGCCATGCAGGCTTGCAGCATTCTTCCTGCGTCGCTTCAGGCGTTTGCTGCCAATCACCACAGAAATAAGGAAGCTCAAACTTATGTGATTCTCACAGAGATCAAACTCATGGTAAATATCTCAGGAATATACTGAACCTATAAATCTATCAATCTGCGGCGCCTATAGCCAGCCACCCATTGGCCCGGAGCCCATGATTTATTCACTTATTGAATTAATTTACTGTTTTTTATGATTTTAGGTTGCAACATGTTGCTCTGTCTTTTTTTTTCTTTCTTGTTTTAGCAGAAGGATTATGAAATCCTGAAGATGCACAAAGGCATGAATTTGTGTTTCTAAAATAAATGTAGAATCAGGGTCTCAGCTGGTCAATTAGTGATAATTTAGGCTTTGTTTGGAGTTGATTAATCCTTGTTAACCTCATACTCTCTGGCTTTATGTTGTTTATAATAAACACAGCTCAAAGGGACTGAAACAGGCTGCAGGGAATGTGGTCCTGATCAGATGTCACATTTAAAAAGAAGAAAACAAAGCACAAAACAAAAAAGTAAACATAAATGGAAAAATAAAAATACAATTGTCTTATTTTGGTCTATTTTTCCCCTCTCTGTTATTAAAACAAAATGGCTGAACCCACCTCTTTCCTGCTTCACGACCAGTTTTGGACACTTGCCTCAAGAGAAAACCTAAACCAGAGACAATCAAAACTCTGTATAAAACGCCATTGTTTTCTCATACAGTGCTGTCTTTCTTGCATTTTGATTTTATAAAATTTTGAATAATGTGTCTAAATTTCAAAGCAATCCTTACCAGATGACGCTCCAGTCTTGGGGGAGGGCGGCGTGCATGAAGACAAAGAAAGTGGCTGATTTCAATTGCAATCTGTCATTTCTTGTTTAACTTGGTTTGCTTGTTGAAAGAGGTTGAGGGGGGGGGGGGGCATATTAGGAATAAAAAAAAAGTTTGCATAACATGAAAGACAGCTTATTGTTTTCTTTGCATGTCAGCCTCAAAAGTCAGGAGTATTGGAACCAGAGAAGGATATTCATGTTTTCCACAAACTGAACCTCGTATTCACTCAGAGCATCACAGCTGCTGACCACACGGAGAGACTGGAAGGATGTGTTTTTATAGTTTTCATAGGGGCGAATATGACTCGTTGACAGAAAACGTCCCACTAGTGAAGGCTTCAAAAAATAATAAAAAGGATAAAGACAAGATGATAAAATACAGCCATAAAGAGCTACTTTACAAAAGCATTTTATTTTTGACAATCAGCTGCATAAGGGTAAAACTTAACAGTCAGATAAATGGAGTAAATATTAAATTACTAATGCACTGTACAAATATATCATTGACTTATGCTCACCTGAGGCACAAGATATAATAATTAGCACACAGCCTGACAACAATGCTGCCACATTCCGGTACCTGTGTTTTTGCCTCTGAGCAGTAAAAAAAAATCAGAATTAGTTTAAACTGAGGAACAATAATGACACCCCCTGTGGTGACAGTATAAACGATCCTACAGGTTAATAGGAAACTGAGAGTAAGTGTGCCTGTTGTTACTGGAATGCGAACGAGAATGTGGTCCCTACAAACCCAGCCCCCATACCACACACACACACACACACACACACACACACACACACACACACACACACACACAGGTTAGTCAAAATATTGGTGTTTGTGAGGTAATTAAAGAAGATGGTGATCTCTGTGACCTCTCCACACCCAACACTTAGTCTGGCATGTTTTCTGCTCATAGCAGCCCGACCCTACCGTGTATACATGACAATAGAAAGGGTCACAATAGCATCAGAAAAGGCCACTTACAGGGAGTGTGTGTGTGTAGGTGTGTGAGGTAAGGAAGGAAGAAAGAAAAACAAACAACGCACGTCAAGACAGTGAAGTGTATTGTAATTACCACCACCAGAGGGCTCTGTTTCTAAATGTGTTTTAGCTTTAGGCCAACAGAACTTTCTGCAAGAGGCCAAATGTGTGCAGTGTTATGATGCCATGCATGTATATAGATGTATATGTATATGTTTTTCAATTGAAATTAAGACAAAATTCATCAGGAAATGTGCTGGAAAAGAAAAAAGAAAAGAAAAAAAGTGTTCAAACAAGAATTTTTTTTAAATCAAAGAAATTAAATAGACAATATGGTAATAATGTAAATAAATCAACTGTATGCTGTTTAAATGTCTAAAAGGTTTTTTACATTTACCTAAACACTGAGGCTGAAACTGACAACTGAATGATGCTATGTGTGTAGATTTAATTTAAATTTAATTTCTTCCTAAAATACAGTTTGAAATCGAGATTAACTCATGTGATTTGTCTTCCTTTCATTTGTTCTCATCCAGGTACTGCAAGTGTACGTCTGAGTGTTGAGTGCAGCTTTGACAAATGGAGCCTTTCTCCAAACAGACCCCTGGGTTGTGTTAATTGATGAACTTCCTAATGAACGCTGCATAGATTTGCCTTTGGCTCTGTTTTAATAGCATCTGCCACAGTAGCATACTGGAGCATACTTGTGTTTGTGCTCCGGATATCAAAGTGAGGCATCTTATGTGAGTGACATGCAGACCCAGTTATCTTTGATAAATGCCATCTGTGTCTTGCTTCTCAAATTTTATGCAACATTCAGTGAAGCGATCACCGTTAACTTTGTGTTTGTGCACAAAAGAGTGTGTTCCGTTTACTGCTGTACATTCTGCTGAATATAAAAGAAAAACTGTTTTTACACTGAAGATATTGTTTACCATTATAATTGATGGTTTTCTTTTGCAAGGATGACTCATTTTTACTGAAATAACAATCACTTTTGAGTACGAACAACCTGTGTTTTCCACAAGGATGACTATATATGTTTGGTTTTAGACAAATATGCTTGTGTTTTTTATGCATTTAGCAAAAAATAGGGAAAAAAAGACACATTTTCTTATCAGTCGCATTGGTTTTGAACAAGTGACGCCATATATAGTTTTACATTAATCAACTTCACTTTGACAGACGTATTATTTGTTCTGCTCCATTAATCTCCATTCTATATTTACAGTTTATACAAACTCAGAACTTTAGTAAAAACAACTAGAGATTTATGTACGATATAAGTAGAAAGCACCATCTAATCTCTGCAATAGCTGATCCAAAGAGAAACATTTTTTCTAAAGATGCACAGGCAGTTACCGAGCAGTTTCCTGCACGCTGCCAGGCAGCCTGCATTGGGTTTTTTTGGCCCCTCAGGCTTTCCGCTGCAGCACTAAGACATGCTATGCACTTCGCCTGTTTGTAATTCCCACTGACAGCATTACTACTAAGGGCCAGACCTGTAATTCTGAACACAGTGCCTTAAATAAAAAGTATATGAGAACACAGAAAACCCACAAGGTCCAGATCACGTTTTGCCTCTGCTTTTCCGCTAATCTCTCCATCTGTTTCTCTGATCTCTGTGCTCCTTCTGTTTCTCGCTTTATATCAGTTTTGTAATTAAGTTCTCGTTTCACTTTGTTTAGATTTTTACATCTCTTCATGCTGCTTTAGTTTGTGCAACATTGCATCACACAGTTCATTCTGCTTCTCATACATTTTCAAACAGAACCATTGTAACAAATGTTTGGGGTTTTGTGTGAGCTGAAAGGATTGTGCATGCTAGGCAACATTCAAATTTACGCCTAATTTTTAGAATGTGGTGGTGAAACAAAGACACATTTTGTAATAAAAAGTGCAGAATGTGCAACCTTTTTAGCTGTCTATTTGTCAGGGGACCTGGGTGTTTTTCATCTGTTTTGTTTGTGCATCATGATTTAACCCCCTGCAGACCCCCGGGTGAGTATTTGACTCTGCGTTGCATGAGAACGTTGCAGTTTTTCCACTCTTATTAAAGATACTGCACGAGTGAGTCAGAGCCAGAAACGCTCTGTGTGGCTACACCCTGTATTTTCCCAGAAAACTCCTCTATCGTCTTTCAAGAGACGTCTAAAAGATGTCCTATCAGCTGGGCTGCACAGTCAGGTTCAGTTGGCAGGATAGTAGCAAATAGTTTTCATTGTGTTCCACAAAGAATTTGACAACACCTAAGGCAGTGGAGATGAATTCTTAATGTCAAAGATGAGTATGCAAATATTGCATGTCATAACACATGCCTTACTCATGCTCTGATCTAAAGAGCAGCAAGGATGTCAAGCTGCTATCGCTGCACCGATAATGCCTAAAGAATACAGCAACCAAGTGAGACTTTAAAACTTTGAGCCAGGAAGCACAACTCGTTTCTGACAAAGAGAGGTTTCCAAATGAAAGACAGGACTAATAAAGAAAGAAAAATACAAACATTGGACTTAATTCAATAATCAATTAACATGAAAACAAGCTGTCATGTTTGAATTCCCCCAGTGTCCCATTTTTAAAATTGCAAACAGCATCAGTAATTTCCTGGAGAACTTTTAGCCAAGTTGCACAATGCTGACAGGCCTCAGCACCATGTTCTGAGAGCAAAAAGTAATGACTAATTTCACCAAGGTTTGATGTGTTTGACTGTTTGATTGATGGATATTACTCTGTCCAAAATCACCTGTTGTAATTCTTGTGTGTGTTTTTCTTTCAGGAAGCAGTCACACTGGATTAATTAATAAACCTAGCTCAAGGTAAAAATGCAAATTAGTATATGTAATGTGAACATAGTGATGCAATGAACCTGTCAGTGAGAAGTTATTAAAGTTTTCTAAAAATGGCAGAATGTAAGTTTTTGTTAGGTTTTTTTATATTTAAACTAGAGATCCCCCCCCCCCCCCCCCCCGAGAACTGATCCTGTGAATATTATTTTTCCACTTTAAAAAAACTGTCAAATTGCTGCTACGTTATTGACGAATCTGACAAATTTCTAAAGCATCATGGAAATTTTTGATTTTTCTTTGAGTTCATGTCAAAGATCCCATTAGGATGTCTATTTTCTGCCACCCTCTAAATTCATTTTATTATCTTGTTTCTTTAATTCAAGTCAAAATTTTGCTTTTGATTCAGATTAAATCAAAGAGAAAATGACTGCACTCCAACAACAACATTTGTGACCGACAATTACATTAAACAGAAACAGGCTGTGAGAGCATGGAGTCTCAAAGTCAGACGTTCATAAAGAGACAGAAAAGTTTTCATTGAACAGTTCTGGGTTGAAGTGTCACCAAGGCAACAAACAAAATTATCTCCTGATAAAACATTCTCCCAGACTAGAAACGATCTGATTGCTGCTTAAGATGCTAAAGCCAGTATGTCAGCTGGGCTGCAACTGGTGACAACAAAATGTGAACAGCATCAATTGGGGAAGTTTTAAAAATGTCAAAAACTTTTGGCGAGGTTTTTCTCTTGTGAGCCCTCAGGCCTTACGGTTTTATTGCTTAAATTTTGAACATGTTTAAAAAATTTCAAGACAAATATCTCTAAATACTTGCAGACTCGCTGCATGCATCATGACCCATCTTGAATAAGTTGTTCATGATAAAACCGGCCGTAAAAGTTGAAATAGTGCTTTGAGTTGTATTCCTGAGAATACAACTCCTGTTCCAGAGAGAAGAATGGAGAAACATTAAAGAGTTAAAGGAAAACTGGGGTGTGGGCATGGTTTCAGGCTGTGTGTGTGTGTGTGTGTGTGTGTAGCTGTATAACTGTAACAATGACATGGATTTATACAAAACCAAACACACACACACACAAAAACACACACACGCAGTGGATTGCACATTCAGTAACAAACACATCCTAGAGGATGGAAAAAATTAGAGAAGAACAAAGCTGAAAAATTTAAGTGGGTAGGAAAAGTTGGAAACACAAGTTTGGTAAATTACCTCATGAACACCACTCTCTCTCTCTCTCTCTGTCTCTCTCTCTCTTTTTTTCAATCTGTCCATCTTTCATTGGTTTAACATAATTGTAGTTGTTTTTACTTTTTCTGTTTTGTTGTGAGATGTAACTGAAGAACATCAAAAGGGTCTCTCTCCCTCTCTCCCTCCCTCCCAGCCTACCCCCCCCTTTTTTTTTTCTCCCACTGTCAGTCCTGCTTGGCTGCTTACTCTCTTCATCTGGTCCTCATATGGGCTTCATTCCCCCCCTACTGCAATCCAGCCCAAAACTATTTCCTCTTTCAATTTCCAGGGGAAGTTGTTAAATGGTTTCTGAACCAAACAAGATTTTTTTTCTCTCTCTCTCCTTTCATTTTTTTCTCCCTTCTCAGCGATTTTTTAAACATTTTGTGCTGTTTATAGCACGTTGATAAGCTGACAACAGATCTTGAGTAAAAGCCAGTCAAATAATAGAAACCTGATTAAACTCCTCATTAAGATTTCAGTCCATCTACTGGAGTCTATTTGAAAAGGACGCAAATATCTAAATAATTAAAATGGAAACAGAATTTTTTATTTAGCTTGGTTATTTTATGATAAGTTCAAGCTCACACACACACACACACACACGCATGCATGCACACACACACAGGCTTTTTGTCCGGAGAATGCAGTCAGGCAGGAAGGAGAGCTGTAGCTACAGGGTCAGAGAAGTGTGTTCGTCTGAAGGACAAACGCTAACCGGGCAGACTTTCCTCATCCCTCTGTCTCTTTCCCTCCCTCCCCACACGCTGCCCGCTCCATGCCCTCTAACCTTGCTACCAGTACAGAGAACAGAGAAAGAGGGGATCTATAATCCACCCACCACCGCCGCCTCCCCACTTCTGTCCACTCCCCCCGTTTGTCGTTAGCCGCGGTGAGGCAAGGCCGGAGGTGGTGTGTAGCAGGTCTTCAGAGTAAGCTGTGATGACAGGTGTCACTGAGTTACATGAGCGGACCTGTGACGAGTGTCCTGCTCACTTACAATCCTCACTTTGGCGCTTTTCACAAGTCACGAACTGATGAGTGCCAAAAGAGGGTACCGGGATACTTTCACCCAGCTCCCTTAAAGCTGAGAGTCATTTCAGACACACAAAGACGGAAGAACATAAAAGCCCATCATGGAAAGTATCTACGGTGCTCCATCTCTGCACAGGAAAACATAGATATGGGTATGCATAGACACACACACACACACACACCCTCCCTGAAGCTTGGCACTGCACACACGCCGACTGCCAAGCCAGTTTAGTGTAGTCTCGGGAGCTGCTCGGTCTCAGGGCAGGGACAATGCAAACAAAGCCTTTAGCTCCTCCATGCAGTGGGTAAAGTAGATTAGCCGCAGGAGCAGAGAGAAGAAACTCACAGGCACGTCTGTCTTATTTAACATGATTTACAAAAAGGCTTTGTCTGGTGCAGAGAGGTTGTTAACACTCTATAAAGTATGGTCCAACGATAAATGATGACCAAACAACTTTAATTAGAGTTGTTTGTGCTTCCAAATGCCTGGTGTTGAATTCTCAGGAACGCGTACAATCGGTTCTGTGAACCAAAATAATTGTAAGAAAACATCAACGGCTTGTTTCTGCAGCTTTTATTGGCTTGTTGTGTCGGTTTGTGTAGTTGTCATGTGCGATCACAGGGTTTCCACACTTCTTTTTTCACACTTAGCATGTGATGTGGAGGGGGAAGCATGGGGGAAGGTGGACAAATACAACAATCAGCTCATCAAATTAATCATAAAAATCGTAATTTACAACAAAGAATTGGACTGTTTGGGCAAAGTAAACATTAGTATAGCGATAAGAGAGTGTATAACTAGTTAAAATCATAAATGAGGTTTCCAGTATTAAGCCTTAGAAGAATCTATTTAAGGAGCTTTTTATTTTTCCTCATTCAAGAATCCCGTCTCCCCCAATGATGTGATCAGAGCATGACAAACCAGGCAGTGTGGCATGGGAGGAGCTGATCATTCATCAGATCATAGCAAAAACTGCATTTCCATTTCACTGGGACCCCCGTGTGCATACACACACTCAAGAAGAGCCTCTTTTGTATGTGGACCAGGGTCTGCCCTGCCCTCCTTTATCCTGGAGCCTCGGTTTAAAGAGGTTAATGAGCACAGACCTGGAACCTCTATTCTCTGGCAGGACGGCTGCCACTCACCCACCAGTTCCTCTGTAAAAACCTGTGTGTTTACTGGAGGCCAGCCCTACAGTTGGTCAAAACACACGCCGCTGAGGCACACAAACAGTCAAAGCCCACTTCCACCTTTTCACACTGTGCCGCGCTCAAAGGGAAGCTGGCAGGGGATGTAGAAAAAAAGCTGTGTTTGTTTAAACATGCCTTTAACAAGTAAGGGGGGGAACCTTTTAAACGGGAGGCCAGAAGGGCCCTGCTGCACACACCGACGCAGGCAGTCTGCAGAGTTAAAGGTGCTGCTGCAAGCAGAGGGCCGGCTGTCTAGGCACCACCTAAAGCCTCTTAAAACAACACTACAGCTCTTTACCCACGCTGTGATGCTTTTATGTGTCTCCCAGTAATGAATGCAAAATAGTTTATTAGCATCACAATAAATGTTTTCTTTATATCTTTACATACATTTGTTTTATTGCTGAAAAATGAATACATTAATATTAGTTTTCTTTCTTTATTAAAGCAAATATTGCTCCAATAAAATGTAATTATTATTTTTTTTATTTTGGGGTTGTCTAATATATATTTTATGGATAATTATTACATATTTATTTTTCTTAATTGTGCTGATTTCTATTGTTTTTGTGGCTTTGTGTTTAAAGTCAGCATTCAACACCATTAATCAGGATTTACTGATTAAAAGAATGAAGAAGTTCGGTTTCAAAGGAACTGTTTTGAACTGATTGAAGAGTTAGATACTTAATAAACAGCAGCTTGTACAAATATATCAACATAAATCTAGATTCATGAATATTACATGTGGTGTAGCTCAAGGATCAGTTTCAGGGTCAAAAGTGTTTGAATTTTATGTTGTTTAGACATACGGTAATTAAGAGAATTAAAGAAGTAAAACTAGGTATTGATTACATAAACGGAGTAAATTAAAACATTTTTGGTGCAAACTTTGACCACAAAATCTGTTGGAAAGCAAATATGAAATATTTTTGAGGGAAGTCGACACGGAGCGCAGCTGTCCTGGAAAATAACAAGCTTATATCTTTCAATAAAAAGAATTATATACAATATACAGTAATGCACATATATTTTACCATACAGACGTATGAGGCAAAACATATAAAAGTAATATGAAAACAATCAATATAATGCCGAAAAGGGCCATCAGACTAATAAATCATGTTGGACAAATTAACTATTTTTTAAAACAAAAGCTTTAAAATCATGATCTGATCCATTTTGAAAAAGCAAAAAAAAAAAAAAAATGTAAAGCAAAAAATAATAATTTACTTCAAAATAAAATAAACAAAGCTGATTTTAGAGGGAGAAGGCGTTATAATTTAAGAGGGAAAATAGATTTGAAAATCTGGGAGTCAATCTGTGTATTTCTGTTTCACAAGTCAAACTATGGATTGCCTAACAGATGCACTTTAGATAGAAGCATAAATCAGTTTAAAATAATTAACACAATACATATTTTAGATAAATATCAACACGAAGAACTGCTGCTTTTTCCAGGACAGTGATGATAGGTAATAAATAAATAAATAACTTTTAGTTTTTTCTTCTTTTGATTTTATTTAGAACTTTAGATATTATTTTGAAACTGTTTTTGGAAATAGTTGGAAAATGGTAAAGCTGAGTAATGCAATAACATTGGGATATATATGTTTATACATCTAACTACTCCTTTTGAAAAGATTAGAAGAAAACAAAACATGAAATGTTCATACGTAAGTATTTTAAACATTGTTGAAAAAAATAAATAATATAAAATATCAGTGATTATTAATTCATAAACATTAGAATTTATCATTTATTTAATTGTGTTTTTGGACTTCCAAAGGAAAGTATACTAAGTGTCTTTTGGCCTTTTTCATCCTAATTTATGTCATTTTCTTGTCTAACTGATAGTGAGTTAATACAGCCAGTGACATTTTCACAATTCACTGAATACAATTAGTTCTAATCTGTCTAAAATGCCAAGCATGGACATATTGACTGAGTTTTTACTTACTGAGCACTCCTGCTTTATTATTATAAGATTTACAAGTTGTTTTGATGCTTTTTGCAATTTTTAAAGAAAAGCTTATTTGCTTTATTAAATTTTCTTTTTCATTCAAAAATGTCACCAAACTGCCTTTGACAGATTCATTGAAGAAATTAACTTTGATTAATTTCTTTCATTAAAGCTTCTCATCTTTGCGTTGATCTCTGAGAGTAAACATGTGTTAAGTTGTTTTGCATGTCTAATAACGGAGGGGTTTTCACGGTTGATTTTGTGCAGCGCTGCAGAAAGACGCAACCCCGTCCCGTTTGTCACGCCTGGACTGTGTCTCAGACTTGTCACTGCTTTCATCCGGCTGCTAAAGTGCCTTATAGGAACCCCCAGAATTAGGTTAATTTGCACTAATAACGAGCCCTAATGAGACTTACATGAACAGACCATTGTCCTATAAAAAATCAATTATGTGAAGTAAAAAAAAAAAAAAGCTGAATCGTTTTGTTATAAATTGTTTTTACCAATCATATCTTGCAAATTACATCTGCCTTGTTGGTGTTTTGCTGTAATTTTTACTAAATGAGAGTCACAAAATGAAAAGTAGCCCAATATTTTTTGCAAAGTTTCAAAAACACAATAATCATGTAGGGGGTCTTTCTTTCCTGCTAAAACACATTGTCGTCAGCCTAAATCATTTTGCATCCACTGTGCTGTTAACCATCTCTTTATATGAACATGATGCTCACAGAGGACATTTGCATTTATGCAGATTAAACTAATCTGTTGATCTCCGTGTCTGTCTAATGAAGAAGGTGCCTCTGTGTGTGGATATGAATGTCTGTGTGCATGAGGAGGACGGGTTAATTAGGGAAACTGCGCCTGGGCTGCTCTAAAAGGTCACACGTTGCCACAGGCTTGAATACATTCCCCTTGTTTGACATGCTACGAAGTGACAAGTGCAATAACAGATTTTTTTAATATTTATTTATTTATTTTATTACTACAAAAAAAGACATGATGGAGGAGGTTTATTGCTTCACTGATTTATTGTTTTGTATTTTCTTTGTTCTAATCGCAAATGGAGTTCATTCATGATGTATTTGATTTAAATGCTTCATATTTCTTGGAATTTGCACTATTACCACATCCTTATGTCCTGTGCAAACACTTAAACGCTGCCTCAGTTATGACATCCATTCAAAGATAACCTCACGCGGCTGAAGCATGGCTGTGAAATCATTTCCTTCCCTTCATATTTCTTTTGTCTGCCTCTTTCCATTTTGGCTGCTGTGTCTAATGATTACTCCTTCTTCATCTCATCGGATTATTTAAATTACCTGACAAGGCACAGCCACCAGCTGATCTTCACAGTCCACACAAATCAGCGTGGCTTCGTTGAGACGGCACGAAAACAGTTTCAGAACAGAAACTCACACTGCCCTTAACAGAATATGGTAATGAATGTAAAACTGCTTACATGATCTGTCTGAGATATGCCTCGAAAGTCAGGATGATGTGTTTCAGCAGAACGTGAGTGACAGCAACAGGAAATGATGATCCGCGTCTTCTTTTTTTTCTCAGTTTCTCTTGAATTTTGCAGCAATACATCCACATTTAAAAGTAGAAAGAAATTAAATCACTTTAGTTTTACTTTATGGCTCAGGAAATTATCTGATGACAAGTTGTTTTAGACAAGTGTAATAAGGCTAGAATCAGTTACACTAACATGGATGATTTTTTTTTAGGAATTCAGAGGAAACCGGAGCCGCTACAGGCCCAGGGAGAACATTCATCCTTCACATAGAAACACATTCTGAAATCTTCTTGCTCTGAAATGATTGTGCTAATTAC